>CBVK0100138709.1:0-21283 GCA_900067695.1 Picea abies | reverse complement strand
TAAAAATTTAATTAATTAAAAAAAACCTATCTAGACTCGACGAAATTCCGTGAAACTTTCTACAATGTCTGGCATGGTCATTTACAATATTCCTAAACAATAGCTACCAAATGATGAGACCATTAGAATGTCGTTCACCACTTTGGAGGAATTATTGCATGTGTGGAGGGAAAAACTCAAGCGAAGTCAGCCAGGCCCTAGAGCCCAGTTGACAACCTGAGGATAAAAAACCCTCGGTGAAAGGAACTCTCCCAATGAAAACATCCCAAGGTACCTAACCTAACTATGATCCATGTAGACTTATTACATTATCAACCCACGCAGGGGTGCGGAAATTTCATTTACAAAAATTTTGCTGGAGCATCAGACGCCCAAGTAGAACCAATACTGTCTTCAACAAATTTGCATCTGGTGATGCATATTCATGGCACATGAGTTGACCCCTAGATGAATAGGTGGTCAACATATATTATTCATAAAATAAATTAAATCAATCAACTATCATAATTTTGTTTCAAATTTAATCTGAAATCATCCACTTCCAAGAGCAAAAACATTTAATTGTTCCTCAATTGCATACAGATTACTTACTGTCTTCAATAAAAAAATTTCAATTTCCAAGAAATCTTCAATCTATACCAAATTGTGCATTTATATAATGATTATGCAAACATTTCTAATTCAACAGTAACAATATAACCATTCGAAACACAGTATTGCATGTGCTAGCGTTGATCTCTTGTTTTAAAATAAACAAAATAAGCACAGTAATCCCTGTTATCTATGTCCAACCTTCATTATTGGTAATCAATAATAGACCCAGTATAACAAACAACATTCACTGTCATCTAACAAAAATTAGGCTCGATTTAACTACCCACATTTCCCTTTTTAAATCTGGATGGAACCAAATCACATTTAATGCATCAATCATACACACAGGTCCTTAATCATATAATTGACACAATCTTGATTCGACAACAACAATCAACCCAAAAAATGTAACCCTAAGCTTGATCTCTGTGTGAATTAATATGTATAGACTTCCTTTTAAAACAATCATAATCTACACAGTCATTCCCATAAGATGTATGAAGAGAACATAACGATATTTCCACACGGGTATCTCTTTTAAACTTTGACAGAATCATGATCGATCTTGATGAAATAATCACTCACACAGGTGCCTTCTTAACTTAAATGTAATCACGATCATGCTAGGATTAAAAACAATAATAAATACCATAATCAACTAGAAGGGTAGCTCTTCAATGGTAGGTAACCATACTTTTCTTTTATGTTCAAACAAATTCATCATAGAGAGGGCACACAAAGATTCGACCAAGAGATGGTTTTTGAAGCGAGGGAGCTCGTGCCTTTAAAATTTCCACAATCATTAAACCCAAAATATTGAAAAACCCCAGGAGGTGCCTGAAGAAGGTAGAATCAAGTCAGACTCCAAGTCAGGCTCTTTAAAAACACCACAAACCTTCAACTTATAATCCCAAGATCTTGACAGAACCATAAGAGAATTCCCAAGTGGAAAATAAGTTAATTCGAGCTAAACAACCTAGGCACACACAGATGATTCTAAAATGTTTTTGCAGAGAGGAACGAGGGTTAATTTAACAATGAAGGGTACTCGAAAATTCATAGAGACCATGTCTCTTTCCAACACCCAGGAGGTCAATAACTCTCGAAAACAATTGACAATGAGGCCTCACAACATACAGTCGTCATTATAGCAGAGATGAGAGGAGAGGGTGTGAAAAATATTCATGAAAAGAATGTCAGGATGCAACTCGTATCCATTCGATACATACACAAACCTCTATTAAACATTATGGGCCAATCAAGATTAGACTATGAAAATCCTTCAATGAAATGATAGTAAAGAACGAACCATCAAACAATAGCTCGGGGCTTAGCCAAAATAACCACACCACTATCAATAGTTTCATTTCAACTTGGATAACGATTCAAAACAACGACCGAGAGGGAAAAGAGTTGACAACACTGATACACAGACTGGTGGTTAAAACCCCTCAACAATAAAACTCAGAGCCCATTGTTTTCATAAGGGAAGACCCAGGTTTCAACACTTCAATAACGCACCAAAAAAACCCTAACTACTGGCCCTTTCAGCAACACCTGCAAAGTAGATGAAGTCTCACCCAAGGTAGAGGCAGGGGGGGTTGCAAGACTCAAGTGTCTACAACCAAGTTGGGACACAGATCTATGATTACAACACTTAACAGAGCACTAAGACAACAATAAGAATTAGTTTATGAGTCTCATTCACATCGCAGGTTAAAACCTAATTACAGATCAGCGTAGTAACAACCAAGATCAATTACTTTCAGACACTTAGCAAGTACTTTCTTCCCAATGAGGGTACCATAGCAGGAATTCCCAAAATTTCTCAAGTGATTTATGGCATGATATTCACTTGTGTGTCATCATCTAATACACAGTCTATGTTGAAGTCTCCTATTCTTATTTCTATGCACTGCTTTTCTTTCAAGATCTCTAGTAAACTGATGTCTCTGTGATCATTCAGTGTTTATTTCAACCGTAATAACATAGTCTCGGATTCTTTATGGTTCTCTAAAATATCCTTAGCCTCTTGAACTTCTTTATATTTTTCTTGTCTCATGTTCATCTCTTCAACTTTAGCAATCATTCTTGGACAATCCAAAACCTCGTGACCAACATCTTTACAACAAAGACAAAGACAAATAGGACAATAAACAATGACCCTTTGATCATATTCCTGATTAACCTGCACCATTGGATTACCAATGATGGATATCGCGCCTACTCCATATGCCCACCGACTGTGACCACGGGCCTAATCAGAATACCTTTCGCATTTCGCATTTCGGCAATCCTGTGTCGAAGGGTCTCGACACTCCAAGTTGTGATCCCCGAAACTCCGAAAAGGAGCTTAGCTAGACTGGCTCCTTCCCTTCTCGTGACCATATAACCACATGTTGTGACCACTCGCTAACCAAATGAGCACTTCACGATTCGCAACTCCAAGAATCCTGTGGTGAAGATTCTCGACTCTTCATGTTGCGATTACTGAAAAGGAGCTTAGCTCCACTAGCTCCTTCCCCTCGCGTGACCACTGACGGTGACCACAAGCTGTGCCAAAAGGTGCTTCGCGATTTTGCATTTCGGTATTCTTTCCGTGAGTGTCTTTGACTCCTCCAACTCCCGGTATCTGAAACTCTGAAATGGATCTAGATCAATGGTCCACCATCTGCGGTGATCGGACGAATCTCCTTCGCCTCGGTACTTGAGCCTTCGAGACTTTAAATATGAAACTCCTGAAACAAGAACTCATGAAGTGACATCATTATTGCGTCACTCAATGAAATTTCAAGAGTCGAGTGGCTTCCATGTGTCACTCGGAATGATGATTTCCAGTGGCCTGAAAAGATGAAACAATTTGAAAATTGTCCTTATATGCTCATGCCACGTGTCCTTGCTTTCGTAAGTTGCCACCTATCCTCACTGACATGGTCTGTCATGATCTACCTCCTAGATCTGACGGCCCAGATTTGTCTTTAATCCAACGGCTGAGATTATATCGTGATTTCGCATATCGCGAGTTCGAGAGGTTAGGAGCCTCCTTCCTTTGACCTTTCAGTCAACAAAATGTCAATCTCTCACCACGTGTCCTCTGCATCCAATGTTCTATAGCATACCTCAATCCAAGGGTTCAAATCAACCCTCAATCTGATGACTCAGATTATTTCGGGATATCACATATCGCGAGTTCCCACACCATGCTCCGTTGACTCCTCCAATGTGCAAGTTAGCGAAATTCCAATCACTTGCCACCTGTCCTATGACTCCAACAGTTAGGATTATTATCGTGAGTTTGAGGGGTTAGAGAACCTCTTTCCTTTGGATTTCCTGATCTATGAAACTCCTAAATGAAACCTTTTTCACGCTCTAATTTTTTTCCACGTGTCCTTCTTGGATCAATGGTCCTCCTATTTTCAGGACTTTCTAAGTCTACTTCATCTTGTACTTAAAGATCGTGCTCCTTCTTCTGGATCCGATGCTGGTCGGTCTTCGCACTCAAATATGACGCCTAAGATCTATTCTCCTCTTCTGTGCGCTCAAGCCTGCTTCATCTTGTACTTAAATATCGTGCTCCTTCTTCTGGATCCGACGATGGTCGGTCTTCGCACTCAGATTTGACACCTGAGATATGTTCTCCTCTTCTGTGCACTCCTCCAGTCTTAATTATGATCTAACGATCATTGGGAATTATGAATGGGATCTAATGATCATTGTTTCTCTTCATTGTTATGCTTATGATCTTGCCATACCATCATCATTTTTTATCTTCCTTGCTTTCATGTTTGCCATCGTTGTCTCCCAACTGTAACCCTGCCAACATCGCTATTGTTATTTCCTGTAACCATACCATCATTGTTGTTGTTCTTTCCATCAATGAAAAGAATGCTCAGCCTGTAAACATGCCAACAATATCCCCCTTTGGCATTGATGGCAACCCTAAATGGATATGCTAATCTGTTTGGACCTCCGACTATAGCATCCAGTCCGGGCCAATCCTTTTCTCCCCCTTTGACATCAATGTCAAAGAAAACATGCTCCCCCCGAGTTGTTACAGTATGTTTAGGAGGTATCAGATTTTCAACCAACACAAACTCCCCCTAACAGTATGGACTCTCTTATTGAGTCTTGTAGAGTATTTGTATCTAAACCAAAGTCTTCTCCTTCTGATTCTTGGACCTAGTCATTGTCAGTTTCCAATGTATCCTCTGTAGAATACTCAATATTGCTCACCTCTCTTACCGAGACTCCTTCATCAACCTTTTCTTGTCATAACCAGATGACTCCCCCTGACACTGTTACCTCTCTGATTCTCACTGTTATCCTCTTTTGTTTCTAAAAGGTTATCTTTCCCTAACAAGGTATTTCCTCTTGTTATATCTACAGGATGTCATGTATATAATTTTGTACATCAGAATGTTATTGTTGCAAAAGCCGTTTTTCTAGTGGAACACTGTGCAATTGTAGCTTGTACTTTTTAAACAACCCTTGGATCTCCCCATTGATTCCCATCAATCTCTATTACTGCAATTTCATTTTTCTTCCATGATGCATACAATCCAAGGCTTTTGTGACCATATTCAATCACAAGAAAATACCTCTACAACCACTCTCATATCTGCTTTTCTTTTTCACAAATGAAGGGCCTGTATCATGTTTCTTAGGAGTACTGATTTCTTCCTTGTTGTATCCAATACCAGATTTTTCATTTGGTGATCTCTGACTATCCAAGAGCTTATTCAGGGTCATGGAGTTGTTCAAGAACTTGCTTTCAGTGTTTGACTTCTCAACCTTCAAAACTTCTGCTTCCATCTTATGACATGATGCTAATTGAACATTCTTTTATTGTATCTGAATCTTCTTCTTTACTTGCAGGGGAGGATTCAATATCAAAATTATTGTCTGTCCTTATGCTTTTAGCCACCACTTGTCCTGAGTTTACAGACCTTATTTTACAGTCTTTGGAATTTGCCACCGCTTTACATCCTCTGTCACACTTTTGACTTACATTGAGAAAATTATGTTTCAGCCCATCTACAGGCAGAACATACTGGGCATCTCCTTTGTCATTACTCAAACTCAACATCCCTCTATCCTTTATTTTACCTGGTTCATGATTTTCAAGGGTCACATTTCCAGTTTTGCATTTACTTATGGACATAAGCTTATCCTTGTCTCAAGTCATGTGCTTGGAACATCCACTGTCTATATTCTAGGAGTCCTTTTGTTGTTGAGTTGAAAGTACTAGACCACATTTTTCACTATCTTTACTTTCCCATGTGTTGGCCTTTCTAGCTAAGAGATTTATCCTTGGATCTTCTTTGTAATTCTTCAGGTGGAACTTTGAAACTTTGTGGCCTAAGTTATGAAAATTATAGCATTCAATCTCAATGTTCAATAGGTCAAAGTGACTCTTGTAACGTTGTCTACTCATTGGTTGTTCATTATTTCTTGACCTCCTCAATTGCATGTCTCTAAACTTAATTTGACCATTTACAATCTGTGATTGTTTGTTACTTGGTTGTCTCATTCTTTTTTGTGGAAGATATTTATTCCTTGGGATTCTTTATTTCTTATGTCTAAATATTAAGGAACAATTTACAGCTTTGTGGCCAAAGTTAGAACAGTAGAAACAACATCCATAGAAAAAATCTTTGTACTTGGAAACTGGTTGTCTTCTTTGAGCAGGTCGATTTCTTCCATGCTGATGATTTCCTTGAGAAGGGGGTGTTTTCTTTCCTTGTTCTATAGATTTAGTTCTGGCAAGTTTTCCTTTACTACTCCTAGGCGGATGATTATCTTCCTTTATTTCTGCAGAGTGGTTGTTGTCAATGATTGTAGATTTGACAAACTTGATGGGTTCTATATTACTTGGATGATCACTACTTGATCCTTCTCCATAGCCCAAGCCATATTTCAACTTTTGATTCCTTTGATGATTTAGAATGGAAGTTAATTCTTCTAAGGCTTTAATACTTGACAGATTTTGGTGATACAATGCCTTAAACTTCTCCATTTCTTTTCTAGTTTTTACTATCTCTTCTTCTAAGGCTTCACACCTTGCTTTCTTCTCTGATAACTGTTGTTTCATAATGTCTTCTATTTTATTTTCCTCTTCTAACTCCACTTTTAGTAGAGAAATGTCTTCATCGGGATTTTTTATCATTCATTAAACTGCATCAACAACCTTTTTTGTTTTCTCTTCTTACATCTGAGTCTGTCAATTTCTTCCAAGGCACTGATTAATTCACCTTCCATATCCACCAAAGCTTCTTCATCATCCATTTCACCTCCTAAATTTTCATCATCAAGATATCCCATAGCCATAAGAATAAAATCATTCACTTTGTCTTCACAGCATGAATCACTATCTATGTCTTATGAGGAGTTGTCATTGTTTGCACACAAACTTTTCTTTTTACTATATTCTTTAAATTTGTATTTCTTTTCATCACCACAGTTCTGATCCTTTTTCTGCTGAGGAAATTTAGATGCAAAATGACCTAACTGTTGGACAACTGAGAGGGGGGGGTGAATCAGTTGTTTCCGTGCTTAAACAATTATGGTTTTTTTAAACTTTTTGTAGAGACTCTGAATGATAATCACAATAATGTAGGGAAATAAACAATGGCACTTTCATCATGATAAGTAATGGTTACATTCTTTATAGTATCATACATATGAGAAACAACTCATAATGAGGCTACAACCTCAGCTTTGCAAGCTGCAACTTGCTGAGAGCACCAAATCTCTGTTTTCTCTAGCACCAACTAGAAGGAAGCACCAACTCCCTATGTTCAAGCACCCACTTGAACCTCTGAGGACAACAGTCCTCCCTAGCACTTCCCAACCACCCTGAAATATAAATCTTTGCTACTGAATTTATTACAGTGATATGATGTTCGATGATGGCCTACCTAACTTATCACTGTTCTGCTCCACTTCATTGCTCTGTCTGCCTTATTTCCTTTCTGCTTAGATCATTTGCACTGTCTGTTCTCCTACTTTTTAAGCTTTGTGCGCCATACCCATTCTCTGCACAGATCCTCTATTGTTTTAATTCAGCTACTACACTCTGATTCTTCTTCAACCATGAATCACCACAGCAAACTCCAATAGCAACCGCAAATTCCCACAACAACAACAACCTAATCTCTTCTCTGTACCGTGTATATATCTCTTATGTGCACCTTGTGCATGCAATGTTCTCCATTCCTCTGCATGCTTCAACCACGCCAATCTTCTCCACCTCTCGAGTGCTCTGCAAGATCAACATCATAACTCTTCAGCTTCTTTGGCTGAAACCATCAGTGGTTTCTGGCAGTTTCACTGTTGTATGCAACAGTAGCCCTGCGATCAATACTTGATTAAACGGTTCAGATCAAATCAAGATTTCATATATCGCGATTTTGTCACTCTCGGCGTTCATAGTCTTAGTCACTTACAAATCTCGTGACCAAGGGCTGTGACCACAGCCTTATGTCTCTCTATCGGGGTTTCGGCCTTTCCCAAGCTTTAGCCCCTTCCGGCTACACAATGGTCCATGTGACTTGCGATCACGTGACCTTGGTCTTATTACTCCATCGGATTTTCGGCACTTGCGATGACATAATGTTTATGTCCACGGGATTCACGATCTGATTTGCGATGCGCTTCAGCCCTCCTGGCTGAGCCCTGGTCCACGTGACCGTTACCCGTGACTGCAGCCTTATCTTGTCGGGGCTACGTGGCTTGTGATGCTAAGATGCACAAGTCAATGGGACTCTCGGTATGTTGAATCTCAATGTGCTCCTTATCTCTGATAGCTGGCCTTCATTATGCCACCATCCTCCTTCACTGCTGTGCTGACATCTGGCCCCCACTCATCGGGGTTTCACGGATCGCGATTCTGACTTGCACAAAACTCTTGTCAACGGGATCCCCGATTTCTCGATAAACAGAATGTCGATCAATGATTTTCCTGTCGGGTCTCTTCCCGATGGCACCAATCTCATGCCACGCATCCTTCCATATGGACGGTCCCGATTCCTCCAGGATTTCGAGACTTTCGATGTCTTGTTTCCTTCAACCTCAGGAACTCCGATTTCCCGATGGCCAATATGCCGACGGCGCCTTGATCTTCGACACCTGTCCCTCAGATGGATGGTCCCGATCCCTCCGGGATTTCGAGACTTTCAATGTCAAGTGACTTTGTCATTTCAAAGTCCCGATCGTCGATGCCTCTGCTAACGTCACACGTGGTTTGACATGTGTTAAATACTGCCACGTGTCACTTTGATTCGTTACCCACATGTGCCTGAATTGTTGAATCAGTCTGACATTTTTCACTACCTATTTGTTCCACGTGTTGCTTAGCTGACATGGTCTATTGACATGGGTCGAGTCGATGGTCTAGATCATATCTTGATCTGACGGTTCAGGTTCAGTCGGGATTTCACTCATCGCGACTTCGGGGTTTGTGATGTCAATGAACTTTGACATATCCAACTCGCGATTCTCAAAACTCCGATGGCTAGGCTCCTGGTCCATATGACTGTTATCCCCATGACCGCAACCAAACCTCCTTTCACTTTAAAGACCATGCAGGTTCTCCTCGATCCAATGGTGGTCGGGTTCTGCGCTTGGATCTAACGTCTGAGATCTGTCCTCCTTTTCAGTGCGCTTTTCTTGTCTATAATCAGATCTGACGGTCGACGTTCTGTCAGGATTTCACCTTGGCATTTCCTGATGGTAAATCTCCTGTAGCTCTGGTCTGATCTGATGGCTGACGGGATTTCTGACCAACGACTGTGGATCTCTGTCTTCCTTCTCCTCCGTTGTGGATCCTTGAGCCTTGCTGAGCGCGTTTTCCTCAACGTTGTTTCTCCTGATCTTTCACGTCCGAATCCCCAAGGGATTTTATCCTCCTTATCCTGCCATCTCCACTATTTGTACTTGCCATCAATGACAAGCATACTACCTGTTAAACATTTTCCAACACTAACTTACCACAGTTAAAACATTTGAAAGGGGCTTGCCTTGATATTTTCCTGATCCTTTCTTTAACCTTCTTACAAATTTTTCCTCAATATCATCGAATTCTAAATCAGTATTCTTGCCTGCTTTAAAAGATGCTTCTCTAGTAATGGATTTATCTTTGCTAATTCTCATTTCATATGTAGTTAGAGTTCCTAGGAGTTGATCAATGGTTAGATTTTTAAGATCATTTATTTCTTCTATTGCAGAGACTTTTGGATTAAATTTATCAAGGAGAGATCTTAAAATCTTCTGAACTAAAAATGATTCTTCAATTTTCTCACCAAGACCCTTCATGGCATTCACAAGCTCTTCAACTCTTAAAAAATACTTGCTGACTATTTCATCTTCATTCATCTTTAGTTGTTCAAACTTCAATCTATATGTTTGAAGTTTGGCATCTTTTACGTTATCATTTCCTTCATAACTGTTAATAAGTTTATCCCACTTTATTTGGCAGTTTGGAGATGCATCATTTTTACAAACTCATCTTCTACAAGTCCATTCAATATAGCATTCATTCCCTTAGCATTAAATTCCATTCAATATAGCATTCATTCCCTTAGAATTTATGTATCTGGTCTCTACTACATCCCAGACATCAGCATCTAAGGCCATTAGGTATATTCTCATTCTAACCTTTCAAAAGGAAAAATTTGTTCCATCAAATAGAGGAGGCTTACTGGCTAAAGTCCCTTCATGACTTGTCATGTTTAAGATTACAGATCTACCTTTAAATAAAATGAACCCACTCTAATACCAATTGTTGGACAACTGAGAGGTGGGGGGTGAATCAGTTGTTACTGTGCTTCAATAATTACACCCATTTACAATCTTTACATAACACTCAATGACAATCACAATTGTGTAGGAAAGTAAGAAGTAAAATATTCAACTAGAATCACACACATGAAATATACAGAGACAAATATTTCATGAGGAAACCCATACAGGGAAAAACCTCTTCTTCTTGATATGATAAGTAATCTTTATATTCTTTACATTATCATTATTGGGAGCTCCAACACCTCTTGAGGCTACAACTTTTGTTTTGAAAGCCACAACTTGCTGAGAGCACCAACTCTCTGGTTTCTCTAGAACCCACTAGGAGGAAGCACCAACTCCCTTAATGTTCCAGCACCAACTAGATGGAAGCACCAACTTCCTGAATGTTCCATCACCAACTGTATGGACGCACCAAATTCCAGTTACACGGGCTCCAACCTGTATAACAGAGAATACTTGTTCTCCCTTGCACCACCCTTCCACCCTAGTTTCTCTCGCTGCAACCAGATGGAAGCTACAACTCCCTGTGTTCAAGCACCCACTTGAACCTCCGAGGAAAACAGTCCTTCCTAGCACCTCCCACTTTGCTTTCTGTGAATTTATTATAGTGATTCAATAATTGTCATTGGCTTACCAGGCTTATCACTATTATGTTGTGTTGCTCTACTCTGCCTTCATCAATGTCTTCCTACTTGCATCCTCTTTAGCTTTCTGATCTTCTCCTCTGCCTTAGCATGCACACCTCAGATTTCTCTTATTCTCACAGATATGCATCTTTTATATGTGCACATTCTTCTCTCTTCACCTATTCTATTCTGTTCAGCTTCTGTTCCTCATCTCCCATTTTTCTTCACACTGCGCATTCTGTAATTTTACCTTTCTACAGTTCAATTCATTTTTCACTCAGAATAGCCAACCTTACATAGTCGCTGCATCTCTCTTTTTATACACACCAGCCTCATCAGTTACACCTCGAATATCCTTAGGCAAAGACAAAAACGTCTCAGCAACTGAATCGCCAACCGATCAAGAACCATGATTCAATTTTCTAACTGAATCATAACTGAGCTTATTAATCATGAAAATAAACAATGACCCTTCGATCATATTCCTGATTAACCTGCACCATTGGATTACCAATGATGGATCTCGCACCTACTCCATATGCCTACTGGTTGTGACCACGAGCCTAATCAGAATACCTTTAGCATTTCATATTTCATAAATCTTGTGTCAAAGGGTCTTGACACTCCAAGTTGCAATCCCCGAAACTCTGAAAAGGAGCTTAGATGGACTGGCTCCTTCCCTTCTCATGACCATATAACCACATGTTGTGACCACTCGCTAACCAAATGATCACTTTGTGATTCGCGGCTTCAGGAATCCTGTGGTGAAGAGTCTCAACTCTTCATGTTGCGATCGCCGAAAAGGAGCTTAGCTCCACTAGCTCTTTCCCCTCACGTGACCACTGAGGGTGACCACAGGCTGCGCCAAAAGGTGCTTTGCAATTTCGCATTTCGGCATTCTTGTCATGAGTGTCTTTGACTCCTCCAACTCCCGGTATCCAAAACTACGAAATGGAGCCAGATCAACGGTCCACCATCCACGGGGATCGGACGGCTCTCCTCTACCCCGGTACTTGATCCTTTGGGACTTTGAAGCTGAAACTCCTGAAACAAGAAGTCATGAAGTGACTTCATTCTTGCATCACTCAATGACGTGTTAAGAGCCGAGTGGATACCACGTGTCACTCAGAATTATGATTTTCAGTGGCCTGAAAAGGTGAAACAATTTGACACTTGTCCTTATATGCTCGTGCCACGTGTCCTTGTTGTCGTAAGTTGCCACCTGTCCTCATTGATGTGGTCTATCATGATCTATCTCCTAGATCTGAAGACCCATATTTTTCTTTAATCCAATGGCTGAGATTATATCGTGATTTCGCATATCACGAGTTTGAGAGGTTAGGAGCCTCTTTCCTTTGACCTTTCAGTCAACAAAATGCCAATCACTTTCCATGTGTCCTCTGCATCCAATTTTCTACAGCATACCTCGATCCAAGGGTTCATATCAACCCTCAATCCAACGGCTCGGATTATTTTGGGATATCGCATATTGCGAGTTCCCACACCAGGCTCTGTTGACTCCTCCAATGTACAATTTAGTGAAATTCCAATTGCTTGCCATGTGTCCTATGACTCCAACGGTCAGGATTAATATCGTGATTTCGCATATTGCGAGTTCGAGGGGTTAGAGAACCTCTTTCATTTGGATTTCCCAATCTGTGAAACTCTGAAATGAAACCTTTGTCACGCTCTGACTATTTTCCACGTGTCCTTCTTGGATCAACTGTCCTCCTACTTTCGGGACTTTCTAAGCCTGCTTCATCTTGTACTTAAAGATCGTGCTCCTTCTTCTGGATCGGACGATGGTCGGTCTTTGCACTCAGATCTGATGCCTGAGATCTATTCTCCTCTTCTATGCACTCCTCTAGTCTTAATTTGGATCTGATGACCATCAGGAATTCTGAATGGGATCCAACGATCATTGTTACACTTCTGATCTTGCCATGCCATCATCACTGTTGATCTTCCTTGCTTGCATGTTTTCCATCATTGTCTCCCAACTGTAACCTTGCCAACGTCGCTACTGTTCTTGCTTGTAACCATACCATCGTTGCTATTGTTCTTTCCATCAATGACAAGCATGCTCAGCCTGTAAACATGCCAACACATACCTAGATTCATACTTTTGAAGTAAAAATTCCCACTTATCTTACCTTTACTAGAGCTCAAAACTTTAAGATCTTACCTCTTTTCTTCAGATTGGGTTTCTTTCTTAGCACAGAGCTTCACAAGTTAAGTAGAATATTGCACACTACAACAACAGATCTACGCAAAGAGGTTACTCTTTTCTTCAGTTCCCAGCAATCACAGTTTCAGTCCTGACAACAAAACCATTTGTTGGCATAGGGACAGACCTAGGGTTCAATGCTTCAACAGCGCACCAAAAAAACCCTAACTATCAACCCTTTCGGCAACACTTGCGAAGCAGATGAAGTCTCAACCGAGGTAGAGGTAGGGGGGTTGCAGGACTCAAGTGTTTATAACCAAGATGGGACACAGATCTGTGAATACAACACTTAACAGAGCACTAAGCCAACAATATGCAGTAGTTTATGAGTCTCATTCACATCGCAGGTTAAACCCTAATTACAGATCAGTACAGTAACAACCAAGATCAAGTACTTTCAATCACTTAGCACATAGAATTAACTTAGATCTAGCATTCATTTATCACTAAGAACAGAGCAACTACATCAGATGCATTCATCACATATTATATCATCAACACTAAACAAATAACAACACAAATCACATCGCACAAAGCACATCACGACACAGGATATATGTGGTTCACCCCAATGTGGGGCTATGTCCACCAATCTTTTTCTCTTCTTTATTATTAGTCTTCAAGCTTCTTACATTCTTCTGCTCCTGTGCAAAAAGTCACAAAACCAAGCTTTGCACTGGACAAGTGATCTGTGCACAGTGCACTAGATCCACCTTCCCCAAAACCAGGTCAAGGCACAGAGCCAAATCCTTACTAGCACAAAGCCTCTTACAATCACTTGCACTTAGCTCTGCAAGTCTTAACACATCCTCTTGCACAAAGACATGCACTAAGCCTATAATGTCCCCAAGCCCGAGCCCTATTGTAAATCATGTCTATGAAGTATAAAGCTTGCATTATGAATTGTAATTATGTTTTATAGGCTGGTGAGCCAAGTTTATATAAGCTGGTGGGCTTATGTGTTATTAGGCTAGAGAGCCTAAGTGTTAAGGCTAGGAGCCTGCTTTTGTATATGTAATCATGTAGAACATTAATAAAAAATATAAACATCGTTGCGTGCATACCGACCATGATGAATAAGTGATGGGGGACTAAGATTCCACAGATTAGGTAAGGGATTGGGGGCTGGAAGGTTGGAAAGAGAGGCTAAGTGTTGAGCTAGGGGCTTAGGTCCTTGGGAATAATATTTTAATATTATTCCAAAAGCCATGTGAAATATATGTTGTGTCCTAAGTTCCTGGAGAGGAACGCATGCTAATGGAGTGCATGCAGCTTCATGGATGACATGTGTCGACCCAGGCACATGTAGTTAAAAAAATGTAGAAGTCAGCCATGGGGGGAGTCGCTCCTCATTCCATCATCCTTTGCGTCTGATTTCAGATACCCTCATGCAGCTCTAAGAACCAGAGAACGGAGACGTCTTCCTAAAGACCAAAACATCATCCGTCTGATTCTGTTATTGGTCTGCGTCTGCCCTTGACATACCTATGCACCGTTGAGAGAACTGGTCAGGAGGGGAAAGTCGACTTGTGAGTTCCAGAACCCAGTCTATCGGCCATTGCAGAGCTAAATCCGTACCTGATCTGTCTGTAGGTTGTTGTTTTTTGTTTTCCTGAGTGGGGTTGTGTTGTGGTTATCCTCACCGTGTGGGAATTGAGTCAGAAGGGGATGAAGAATTGGGTTTTAAGGCCCTTAGTTGAAGAGGTAGTCTGTCAAGGCCTGTGAGAAGCTATTTCCAGGTGAAGGAGTCTGTCGGGAAGTGGTATTCTTCCAGAGAGAGTTCAGCACCAGCTACGAAGCTCTAAGAATTCCTGATCTTGCCTGTTGTCGAGACCCAAAGAGGGAGGTGAAGAACTGATGGACTTTTGTTATGAAGGTGTATACTCCTAGGCAGAACAGGCATGTGGGAAATGAGATTCTATGAGTAGTGGGTGTAAGAAGGCATCCTGGGAAGAATCCTTCTTGTTAATATGTGCAGTTTTCCCTATAACCTCAGCCTAGACTAGGATTCCTTGCCTTGGGTGGAGCTTAGTCGTCAGGGGTGACCCACTACTGAGCATGATGAGTAGCGTGGTCTAAGGCTGGGAGGTTCTTGGAAGGCCTACACCTGGTTGGTGGAATTACCATGGTTTCAAACATAAGTATCAGCTTATGCTTAATATTATGTTTTGCATGCCTGTGATGCTTATATGTTTCATGTATTCTATTGTGCATATGAATTATTGTTAATGACAGGGATTATTTATGTTAGCAGTAATCTTGTGCTTACTCTGAGTTAAATGTGTTTAATATGACTTGACTGTGTTACAAGCTCAGGAGGTGTAGCGGTATTATAAAGCTACAGCCGGTGTGGTATATGGCCACAAGGAGAGAGAGAACTCCACACCAGAAGTTTTGGATCGAGTAGATGAAGGTTCAGAAGGAGGGTACCAAGTCATTGGCCAGAAGTCGTTGAGAAGCAAAGTTGGACGGTCAGAATTCTCTATGGAGAACTCACGAAATCGCGAGGGCCGTAAGATGGACAAAAGTTGCAAGGTGGTTAGTGGATGGAGAAACTCGCCACCCTAGGATCCAGAATAAATGTGGGTCGTTGATCGTGGTTGGCTTGAATCATTGGATCATTTCATGAATTTAGGGATCGTGAACTTAGAGTGTAGGCCAAATTCTTAGTCACTCCAAGCCCTGAATCGCGAAAGAGATTAACAAGGGTAGAATAGGATGGTGGAGCGCTTCCAGGAAGAAATGTCGAAATCCTGTGAGCCATCAGATCCAACCAACTATCAAGGAAGTTATGTCTGAAGAGATTTGATAGGTGTAAGCATAGGATATATCTGGACCATTAGATCCAAATCATCAAGGATCGTTGGATCTCGTACAAGAACTCGTGTATCGGAATTCGGGGATTGAAGAGACAAGAGATTTGGAGTCGCTGCATCATGAAATCCCAGTTATCGAAAACCCAAAACCCCGAAATCCCAAATCGATCTACACCATAGATTGTAGGAGAGGAACTTGACCGTTGGATCAAGTAAGATGAATAGACCGTAATTTCAGAATTTCAGCAAACGGAAGATCGAGATGTGTAGATGCACGGACTCCTGATGCCCGAAACTCCGAAATGAAAAGTAAAAGTAATGGGGCCCTCTGACATCGCTGGGAGTGAGGTGGACCTTCTTAAGGACACCATTTGTCACTACCTTGGTGGGCGATAGCTGTGTTGTGGGACCGGAGGGTAAGGAAATCAAATTTTTCGGAAGTCGGGAGTTAGAGAGGGAAGCGAGTGCGAGAACCTTTGAGACCAAAACCCCAAAATCTGAAACCCCGAAGCCCTAAAATCTCGAAACCCAAAGTTTTGTTTGGAGAGCCTTATAGCACCTAGGAGTTTAGCGTTTGATCACGGCCCATGGACGCATGGGTTGGGGACTAAGAAAACGGGGGCTATCGCTCGAGATTGCAAAGCCAAATAGAGCTCAGAAAATTCATGGAATCAAAACGTTTTCTTATTCACGTTGGTTTATGAATGTTGTAGTTTTATTAAGGGTTTAAGGCCTAAAAAACTTTGGTTGACTGTACATTGTGTGTGCAGAGTTCAATGAGTGTCAGGACAGCCGCAAATCGATGCCGAGTATAGAAATGGAATATGTGCGGATTGCCTCCAATTCAAAGAACGAAAGAGAAGGAAGGGATGTCAACTTGGGAGTCAAAGGATTTAACTCCAATGGGAACGAAATATAATTAAATAAGGAAGGGAATGTGATGAAAATCATTGAAAGATTACAGAAAGATTCCCAGGCTCACCGAGCTGATAGTCGAAATCTCATGAAAGTCAGGGATAGGCAGGGTCAATTCAACTTAAGGATGTTGAAGAGTCTGGAAAGAATAGAAAATAAATTGAAAAAGGAGAGTGACTCAAGCAAGACAGAGAGTCGCAGGACCCCTGAGAGGAAAAGAAGATCAAGGAGTGTCAGCAGACATCGTTGTCGCTCCCCAAATCATTCCAATAGGGAAGCACACAATAGTTCAAGACCATCTCCTACTAGAAATCACAGGAGATTTGGGATGGATGAATTGAAAGGGGAAATGAACAAGATCAAGTCTCCAATGTTCGATGGAGAACATAAGAAGGAGGAAGATGTCGAAACTTGGTTGCTGGGTATGAGGAAATACTTTCAACTGCAAAATTATTCCTCTCATGCAGAGGGAAGGATTGCCATGTATCAACTGAAGGGAAAGGCATCCATGTGGTGGGATCAACTTGTGCAGGTGCAACACAACAGGGAAAGGGACATCACATGGCAAGAATTCAAGAGGTATTTCGAGAGGAAATACTTAACTAAAAGATATTATGATAGAAACATGAAAGAGTTCTTTGAACTCAAGCTAGACAACAAGACCATTGATGAGTATGAACAAAAGTTTTTGGAATTACTAAAGTATGTTTCGTTCATCAAAGATGAGTCTGTCAAGATTTAGAGGTACCTAAGTGGATTACCACCTCCTATTGTTGATAAGATTCAGTATGATGATCCTAAGACTATGGAAGAAACAATAAGAAGAGAGAAATGCTTATATGAGCAGCAAAGAGAAAATCCTACCTTTCGAAAGGCTTGGGGTGACCAGAAGAAGTTTAAGAAAGAACAGAGGCAGAAGGGAAGCAAACCCCCCTTTTTCAGAAACAGTCCTCAAGGACATCCATTGTTTAGAGAGTCGGGAATGGCTAAACTGGGGGAACAAAGGCCGAGACAGATGCCCATTCAGTGTTGGGGTTGTAAAGAGAACCACAAGTACAAAGATTGTCCCCATAAAAATGGAAAAGCAAGAGTTGTCCATAATGTTCAACAAGCTAAAAAAGTGGAGGACATGGGCAGTAGAATGCCAAGGATCTATACGGCCCTGGACAACAAGCAAGTTGAATTTCAATCGCACATGATTGAAGTGGAAGGTATGTTTAGCAACCAACCATTTAATATTTTAGTTGATTCAGGGGCTAGCCATAGTTATATAGACCCTAGAGTGGTAGAAAGTTTTCATTTGATAAGAAGCAAACATGAAAAGTCTTGGTTAGTGTAGTTGGCTACAAGAACCAAGAGGAAATTCACTAAGTTGGTTAAGTCATATCCAGTGGACATGAAGGGATTAAGCATGAAGGCTGAATTGAATATTCTGCATTTAGGCTCTTATGACTGTTTAAGTGGGATGGACTGGTTGGACCAACACCATCCCCTCCTAGACTGTCGTAACAAGGAATTTACATGCCTGGATGAGGAGAGGAATCGGAAAACGGTCCAAGGAATTCCCAGAGCTATGGTTGTTAGAGAAATCTCAGAAATGCAGTTGAAAAAGTGCTACATGAAAGGATGTCAATTGTTTGCAACCCGTGTGGAGGAAGCATCCAGAGATGAAGTCTCAAATATTGGAAACCATGTGGTACTAACAGAGTTTGAAGACATATTTCAGGAGGTACCCAGACTACCTCCAAAGAGAGATATCGATTTCTCTATAAATTTGATGCCTGGAGCAGCTCCAATGTCGAAAGCTCCTTATAGAATGAGTACGCCAGAGCTGAAAGAGTTGCAATTGCAACTTGAAGAGATTCTAAAGAAGGGGTACAAATGCCCAAGCGTGTCACCTTAGGGTGCCCCAGTCCTGTTCGTGAAGAATAAGGACAGGACATTGAGGCTGTGCATTGATTTCAGACAGTTGAACAAAGTAACTGTCAAGAACAAGTATCCTCTGTTCAGGATCGACGATCTTTTCGATCAGTTGAAAGGTGCAAAAGTATTTTCAAAGATAGATCTTAGATCAAGATATCACCAAGTAAGAATAAAGGATGAATACATCAACAAGACCACCTTTAGAACAAGGTATGGTCATTACGAGTTCACAGTGGTGCCATTTGGACAGTCAAATGCACCCACTGTTTTTATGTGCTTGATGAATGGTGTATTCAAGGACTATCGAGACAAGTTTGTCATCATCTTCCTGGATGACATTTTGGTGTATTTCAAGTCAGAGGAAGAGCATGAAAAACACCTGAAGATGGTGCTGCAAGTGTTGAGAGAACACCAGCTGTATGCCAAGTTGAGAAAATGCTCGTTTTATCAAAGGCAGATCCATTACTTGGGGCACATTATTTCAGAAGAAGGGATCGTCGTGGATCCTGAGAAGGTTGAGGCCATCAGAGAATGGTCATCACCAAGGAATGTGGTGGAAGTTAGATCCTTTATGGGTCTAGTGGGATATTACAGAAGGTTTATCGCAGGGTTCTCAAAGATAGCTCACCCTATCACTTCCTTGCAAAGGAAGGAGAAAAACTTTCAGTGGACTGAAGAGTGTGAGAGAAGTTTCCAGCGATTAAAGCAGTTGTTAACCAGCGCTCCAATATTGAGGATTGCAGATCCAAATGTGGATTTTGTGGTGTGCATAGATGCATGTAAAGAAGGGTTGGGAGGAGTTCTCAGTCATAATGGATTTGTAATCTGTTATGAGTTCAGGAAGCTGAAAGAGCATGAAAAGAATTATGCCACTCACGATTTGGAGTTGGCAGCAATCGTTCACGCTCTGAGGAAATGGAGACATTACCTCATGGGAAGGAGATTTGAATTGAGAACATACCACAATGATCTAAAATATTTGTTTGATCAGCCAACCTTAAACGCTAGACAATGTAGGTGGCTGGAATTTCTGTGTGAGTACGACTTTGAGATCAAGCATATCAAAGGAAAGGAGAATAAAGTGGTTGATGCACTCAGTAGCAGGGTGCATGAATTACTTGCTACAACCATTAGCATGTATCAGGCTGATATTAAAAGTAGAATTCTGGAGGCTGAAAATGTAGATCTGTAGTACAAAGAATTGGCAGTGAAGCTACAGTAGGGTAAGATTCCATAGAAGATGGAAATTTATAAATTGGAAACCGATGGAATACCGTGGTACAAGAACAAAAATTTTGTACCCAATGTCCGGTTCTTGAAACAGATGATTTTGTAGGAGATGCATAATGTGCCTTATGCAGGGCACCCTGGATATTAGAAAACAGTAGGCAGCGGTCAAGATCCATTACTTTTGGCCAGATATGAAGAGAGAGATCGTTGAATACATCGCCAGATGTATGGAGTGCCAGAAAGTTAAATTTGAGCATAGGAACCCAGTAGGGTTGCTGCAACCTTTACCCATTCATGAGTGGAAGTGGGAAGTGGTGACAATGGATTTTATTACAGGATTTCCCAGAACAAGCAAGCTGCATGATTCGATCATGGTGGTGGTGGACAAGCTTACAAAAGCTACCCATTTTATTCCCCTGAAAAATACTCATAAGGCAGCAGATGTTGCTGATATTTTTGTAAAGGAAGTGGCACGATTGCACATAATTCCTAAAACTATTTTGTCTGACAGAGACCCGAAATTCACCTCGAATTTTTGGAAAGGATTCTTCAAAGGATTCAGAACGAATATGAACTTTAGTACAACTTATCATCCCGAGTCTGATGGATAGACAAAGAGGGTGAACAGAGTAATAGAAGACATACTGAGAATGTATGTGATGGACAAACCATTAAGATGGGAAGACTACCTGCACTTGGTAGAATTTTCCTACAACAATGAGTATCATGCATCGTTGAAAATGAGCCCATTTGAAGCACTTTATGGAAGAAAGTTCAATACTCCAGTGAGTTGGGATAATCTAGCTGATAGAACAGTAGTTGGGCCAGAGTTGCTCAAGGAGATGGAGGACCAAATGATAAAAATTAAGCAGAATTTGAAAGCTACCCAGGACAGGCAGAAACCTTATGCTAATAAGAACAAAACCCACAGAGAGTTCAAAGTGGGTGATCATGTTTTCCTGAAAGTGAAAGCTAATAGGAGTTCCCTAAAGCTGGGAAGTTGTGCCAAGTTGGCAGCCAGATTTTGTGGGCCATTTGAAATCCTGGAAAGGATTGGGCCAGTTGCATATATGCTTGCATTACCTGCATCTATGACTGTACATAATGTGTTTCATGTTTCATTGCTTAAGAAATATATACTAGATGCTAAT
>CBVK0100138707.1:0-19469 GCA_900067695.1 Picea abies | reverse complement strand
TATATATATATATATATATATATAATGTACCAAGTCAATGCATCGAGCCATGAGTGCACGGGTTGGCTCCACCCACACACACATATACCAAAAGTGTGGGTGTGTGTGGATATTGTAGTAAGTAATAAACCCATGAAACAATTCAAATTAATGTTAGTAATGAAAAGTGTCCATGCATTAATATCACCTCAATATGTTATCTCTCATTTATTAAATGGAAAATCGGCTAGCATATTAATTTCACTAGACTTGCTATCCAAGACAATTTTAGGCATCCTAGGTAATGATTATGCTTAGGGTAGACATGTCCCTCTTTTGAATTTTAAATCATTTTGATTGGTTAATATAGTATGACATGGAATTGGTATTAGGGTTCGACGACACATTTTTCAACCAAATTTCCTCTAATGGAGCAACTTCTGTAAGTGTTGGAGAGAGAAGCTCATATTTGATTGAGGTTGTCTCGAGGGCCGAGAAGAGAGAGAGGGAAGGGATCAATCGATGAAGGCGAGAGGCATAAGCATTGGAAAACTCAACTTCAAAAAGAAAATTTGTTTGCGGGGGTAGGAGAGGGGCCTTTGTGGAAGTTGAGGAGGGCATGGTCGATGAGGGGGATAGATGACATTGAGAAGTGGAGGATAAGGGAGATGAGCTCCTTGTAGGCCAAGGCATAGTTAATTATATTGGCTCCTCCTCCATGACGAAAGCACGTGAAGTTGTGAGAGTTGGAGTTGCATGGAGACCATTTGGGATTAGCACGTCATGAGATTCACCTAGGTGCAAAGGTACCTCCCATAAGGATTGATAAGTTCTTATGCATCCTATGAAGTCTAGTGACCCGTCATGGAGTTTGGATTGATATCTTGAAGGAAAAAACCATCCTTTGATATGTCATGAAGCAAGATCTGTAATGACCTAGTTTGGGAATTAAAATCCCCTAAGAGAATAACCTCACCTTGAGTGGAGTGATGGGTGATGTCTAGGGAAAATTTAAGGGATCCATACTTACCTTTAAGAGTAAAAACCTTGGCGAATCTTAGTAATTCTTAAAATGTAAACCATAACATATTTGTCGATATTTTTATAAAAATATTCATTTTTTTAGGAATTTTATGTAGTTTATAGAAAATTTTGGAGATTTTAGAGTAAAATAATCCTATAAAATTTGGGTGATTCATTTTTAGAAAAATAGAAAATGGTGAATCAATTTTTGGGAAAGAACGAAAAATTAGCCCAGTGGTGAAATTTAACCCCTAAATTTTCCTCAACAATGTCCATGTACATGTTTAGAAATGGGTCACCATTAGATTCTAGTGCATAGCTAGAAGATGTCAGAGGGAAGTAACATACCACAATGTAGATACCCTGGTCAAGGGAGGTGCTACCACAGATACAAACCCACATGAACTTAGGATGGTCAACAAACTTGACCATAGAAACCTGGTCTCTAAGGGAGTCACAAGCAAGGCAAACAACTCCACCCGACCCAACATTATTGTTATGTCATGTGACTTGTTTGTTAGACATAAGCCAATGACAACCCCTAATGGAACGAGGTGTCTTCTCAAGGCTCACATGGGTCACTATGAGAAATGGGAGATCCTAGGTCCCGAGGGCATCTTGAAGTGCCCCCAAAGAGTTCCAAAAACTTCCATTGTAATTTTGGTAAGCTATGGATATGTAGGGAGACCCATCACCATCCCGTCATGACTACCATTTAGATGGCCAAGGGCGGGACCACCCCTAGGGGGTTGAGTCTCTACTTTGATTTCATGGATCATTATCCACTTCCCCTCCTCCTTGGATGATGTGACCAAAACTTTGGAGCATTTAAGTTCAACCTGAGATCTCGTGAGGTCTCCATCTAGGAAGAACTGGTGGGGGAGAGAAGAGAACCATCTCTTGGCCCAAAGAACTTGTAGCTAATCACCTGTGATCCAGAAGCAAATGAATAGTGTGGAGTGGGTGTTCAATCAAGCTCACTCTAAGTTAATGTCCCGAAGATCCAGGGTGTCACAGAGAAAAGAGGTTGCTACTTGCATGGGTTTTACGACTGGAAATGGGAGCCCATGTACCTTAATATTTTATTCCTTTTCCCATCAATGTCACTCCTCTATGATCTTGGTTTGTACAACCTCCTTGACCTCAACGATGGGGAAGACCCTTTCCTTCTTACTCACATCTCGTGCCCAAGTTTCAGTTTCCTATTTGAACAAGCTCTGTTGTGAGCAAATTTCCCCATGTTTGTTCGTAAGGTTGAGAGTTTCAACATGCAAAGTCTCTACCACTGGGTTTTGAAGATGTAGAGTTTCTTGTGTACTTATCCATTATTTGATCACAATATTTTTGGATTCTAACTATGAAATCCTATTGGTGAGGAGGCACACATCTTCTTGTAACTTAAGATTAATGGATTCTATCAATTCCATACATTTGAGCAGGTCCTTAACACAATTTTCCTAGAATTTGAGACCATATGTTGAGAAGGTTTGGGGGAACATGTTGGCGTTGTATGCTTCTCATTAAGTCTAGAGCCCAGTGTTCAAATTTGCAGAAACCTAAACTGTATCTTCCACGGACATGAGGTTTGGTTCATCTCAAATTGTTCATCTCAAATTTATTTTATTGGAGTTTAAGGGAGTTTGACCATAATTAGGGTAGGAAGAAGAAGTTAGGAAGAAAGAGGGAGAGACAATGATGGGGTTGCAAGATAGGGCCGAGTGAGGGAGGGAGGGGTTGTGGTTACAAGTAGGGAGAGGGTTTGAACAATATTTAAGATGGGAAGGATGGTAGTGGAGGTAGGTTAGAAATTCTAAGCCAGGGGGTGCGAGAAATGGGATCATGGTTGTTGGAAGGGAATCAAGGGAGGAGAGGGGGATGGGGATTTTGAGTGGAAGAGGAAGGGAAGTCGTGGGAAGAGAAGGAAGGGAGGAGGTGGTAGATATAGGCTAGGATAGAGAGGAGGACATAAACACAAGTTGGAAGAAAGTTTCTATGAGAAAGACAAGATGTGAGAGGAGATTCACAAGTGAAGGGAGCCTGTGTGACACGTTTGGAGGGTGTGGGAGGTGCGGGGAGGGAAAGTGTGGTCGCAAGGGGCATGGAATCAAGTTGAGAAAATGCATATTTTGAATAAGCACAAGCATTTGCATTATTGACATCTCTAATTTCTAATTAGAGGGAAACCCATGGCCTAGAGTTGGATACATACCTCTTCCTGCAAAATATTATAGAATCAATGAATAGAGATATCCTCATTGTCAAAAATACATTTACACCTTAGTTTCCAAAAATTGAATAGAGTCACAATCTTGAGACAATTCTGAAGACGCATAAAAGCTAAGATATTCAAGTATATAGTCATTCGACAATGTGGCCCTCTAGTCACTCGACATTTACACCTTAGTTTCCAAAAATTGAATAGAGTCCCAATCTTGAGACAATTCTGAAGACACATAAAAGCTAAGATATTCAAGTATATAGTCACTCGACAATGTGGCCCTCCAGTGGATGTTTCAAATTTTGAATGCTAGATGGGCTTCTTTAGCCTTGGAGAGCAGATGGATTCAAAGACTCCATAGTGTATAGTCTTTTCGCTTATCTTATAAATTACAAGTTTTTTCTTGGTTGGTCATTTATCAAGGATTACCTACAAAATCTCAATTAGTGAAGAGTAGCTTTATGGTTGAGCCAATGTCTTGGAAGAGTAGATAAGATTATTGCACATCAAATCGACTTTACTCCTTGACTTGGATTGCATTCAATATTATGCACACATATGATTTACATGTATCAATCAAAAGTATGATTTTATCTATATTTTGATAATGCAAGATGAATACACCATACATTACATAATTACATACTAGAGCTATGGCTATGGATTTCAATATGAAGTAATCTATCGATTGCTACTATTACTATAATATAAGGGGTGCTCTTCCAATGGCTCTTTATTAGCTGTGCAAACAAGGCCTCGTGGATTTTGTATGTACTATAAGATTATAGATAGCTTGCTTGTAGAGACCTAAATAGAGTTTCGTGGGAGGTTTGGAGCATGTGTAATTCGTAATCATCTTGTCTTATTTTCATTCATTACTTTTCAATTTGTGAGTGTTGACCTAAGCTATTGCATGATCAATGTGTTAAGGATCAAAACTCGACCCATATGTCAACTACCTCATATCTTTGTTCCTAGGAACTTGAAGCCCCAATTTGTGTAGGTTTAAAAGTTGTTACAAGACCTATGCTTTATTGTTGTAGAATTTGTGGAGGTTATGTCAAAATTTGTGTAAGCATCATAGATATAATTTGTTTACAAAACTTTTAGTACTTTAATAAACTTTGATACAAATTCTTTATTGTGGTAATATTTGTGGAGGTTATGTCAAAATTTGTGTAAGCATCATAGATATAAATTGTTTACAAAACTTTTAGTACTTTAATAAACTTTGATACAAATTGTTGATCAAGAATTACTAGAAAAAGAAAGGGTAAAAGTATTCTCACTTGGTTAGTGTTAGAAATGCTAATGATTTTTTTTTTTGCATGCATGAAAAGTTGGGTGCAAGTGCACAATGTTTTGCAGCACGAGTGTGAGAAAATATGGCATAATGCAAATAAAGGCAATGAGAATATTGGAGTGTTGAGGCATGAATTTTGACATGTTATTACTTTGTGAGTAGAGACAATTACACTAATGTGGAGAAAACCATTTATTTACTATATTAAAACTCAAGGCTTGATGTTCGAGTTAAAATTGATCATCCAAGTGCTTATAGTATGCATGACCCTTCATTGTTAAGGATGGTGAACAATTTGGATAGGATGTGTAGATGTATGGGTTTCCTTGAACCTATTGTACCATTATATGAAATATTTCTCTAAGTAGAGGTTTTATCGACGAACCATAGACTATGAGTGCATTGTGAGACACAAAGTTGTTAGCATTTATGTGTGAGGACCTTAGTGTCATAGAATTTGAGATTAAAATGTATGAAGTCTCAATTGTGTTGAAATTTTGGAAATATGGCAATAAATGCAAATATGAAATTATACCTCTCTTACTAGAGGTTTCTCGAATTGAATCCTTGTGAAATTTTAACCTTAGGGATGATCTAAAATATTAATTTACAACAAAAAATAACATGCCATATTTCACTCCAGTTCAACCCAATACACTAGTTCAACATAAAATATAAAAAACTAATGCCAATAAGTTTCATCCCCTAGGGTACACTTTTCCAACCATATACCAGATCTGGAAATCATTTTGCTATAAGAGATTTTACAATAAAAAGTAGTTCTCTTATCTTTGAGTTATATGTTGAATCACTTAACAATTTCATCCTTATATTAGGTCAAATCAACATGAACGAGTGCTTGAAATTACACAATCAAGAAGACATTGCAAGATGAAAATCAAATATGCAATTACACAACTCTAGACAACTGAAAACCTCATATGTGTGTGTGTGTGTGTGTATAAGTAGATACTGTCGATGATTACAACTGCGTGAGACATCCTCCAGGACACAGACTGAGTGAGTCAGCCTGAGAGAGAGCCCGTGAGTTGGGTGTGTTGTTCCTCTCTGAGACAGAGAAGGAACGTTGTGTGCCCCTGTGTGGGGTGAGGAAGCCCATGAGTTGGGTCTGTGGTTCCTCTTTGAGACAGAGATGGAACAATGTGTTCCCCTGTGTGGGGTGAGGAAGCCCATGAGTTTGGTGTGTCGTTCTCTCCGAGACAAAGATGAAATGATGTACTGGTCTCCTCTGTGCAGAGAGTGGAGATGATGTGATACTCCAGGTGATTCTCCTGTGAGACGCAATGCGAAAGAGATCTGCTGAGTAGGACGTGCATGTGGTTGAGCACAGGTGAACGTGATCCTAGTGGTTGAGCACTAGTGAGTGTGATTCTCCTTTGAGACGCAGTGAGATAGAGATGTGGACGTGCTTGTGGTTGAGCACAGATGGATGTGCCCCTAGTGGCTGAGCACTCGTGGGTGTTTTATGAGATCCCTTGCTATATTGTCCAAGAGTCAGACTTACCTGTAACCCTATTTGCGATGTAAAGGGTACAAGTCGGCCCCACCATAAAGTGAAAGATAATTAATGTAAAATATAATTAATATGGTAATTATTAATTATATTGTGAGTTATTGAGGTCGGTCTTTTTGTGTCAATAGACATGAATTTTGATATGTATAGTCTAATATAAATAAAGGTAAATTCCCCATTGAGGAATCATAACACAAGTGTGAGTTTGGAAATTTCAGCAAGTACTTGTTCTTGAGCAAAAGTGCACACCTCTCTTGGGCGCTAGATTTCTAGGTTTTGTGAGCACCCTTTTGTGTGCTAGGTTTATAGTGTGGGAGGTCTTTCTCTTGAAGAATACAACAAAGGATTGGTTGGGTTTTTTTCCCTTGTTGAGAAGGGTTTCCTAGGATACTTCTTGTGTACTTGTGCACGGTATTTCTTCTTGTGATCTTGGTTGCTGCAACAAATTGTTAATGATGAAACTACAAATGTCTATGGTTCAAGTAAAATGCTAAAAATGGAATGAAATTCATACTTGAGCCTAGATTAATGAAAAATCAACATGGTATCAGAGCATAGGTCTTGAAGAACCCATTGCACAAGTATTTACCAGTCATCCTCTCACTTATGTAGAATCGTACGACCCTCCTAGGGTTTCCAGAAATTCTGTACGACCCACCTTTCTAAGGTGTTTAATCACTTTATACTTGGACGTTAGGGATAAAAAGTGCATAGGAGTGTACGACCTCCTTCAACGCACCTCCAACAAGCTTCAGATTTCATTTTCGAGCATTTTGATTTTTTAGCCCCAGGGTTTCTAGGGTTTCGCAAATTTCTGCGGAAATTTCAGAATTAGGGTTTCTACAACTCATTGAAGGAGCTCTTCAGCTCACTAATGTTCTCCTATCTTTGAAGGCTTATTGTTGGCAGTCATAATCCCAACACAACCTAAAATTGCTAGCCTAGCCTAGCCGTTAGGTTTTCCAGCCTAGTTGACAAGGGTTTGTGAAGAATCTAAAAATATGATGAACATAATCATGATGGAAGACAAGCTTGGTGGATCAAGCAAACTCAGTTCATGGAAGCCAAGACTTCAAAAGGATGAAGACATCAACATCTAAGCACTCTCATATATGGTCCCTACCAATGATAGTACTTGGTTAATTGACAGTGGTGCCTCCAAGCACATGACCGGTTTTAGAGATCATCTTACAAATTTTGTTGAGAAAGAGACACATCTACATGTTGTTCTTGGAGAGAATGCTATATATAATGTGAAAGGGGTTGGAAATTTTACCTTCCAACTAGATTCTGATATGCAGCTTCAACTACGTGAAGTATTATATGTACCTGGGATGAAGAGGAACCTTGTCTCCATTTCTGCCTTGGAAGACAAAGGCTACAAAGTTACCTTTTCAGAAGGAAGAGTTCTTGCATGGCACAAAGACTCACATATAAATTTTGCCAAAGTAATTGGTGTTCGAGAAAGCAGCTTGTACAGATTAACCATTAGACCAGTCCATGCCCTTTTACATGACACTATAAGCTTGAGTGAGTCATGGCATAGGAGAATTGCTCACATTCATTATAGAGCTCTCCCAGCTCTAGGGAAAATGGTAACGGCCTTCCAGAGATAGAAATTCATCATAAAGGTGTTTGCAAAGCTTGTGCTCTTGGTAAGAATGTTAAAGGGTCCTTCTTGAGTAGCGACAATAGATCTAAGGAAATCTTGGACTTGATACATTCAGATGTGTGTGGGCCAATCACTATTGCATCTCTGAATGGGTACTTGTAATATGTACTCTTCATATATGATCACTCTTGGAAAACTTGGATTTACTTCCTGAAGAACAAGGATGGAGTCCTCGCAAAATTTCAAGAATTCGAAGCTCAGGTTGAGAACCTGACTGGAAGAAAGATCAAGGTAATAAGATAAGATAATGGAGGAGAATACACCTCCAAGGATTTCAACAATTTATTTATTGAACCATGGATCAAGAGGGAGTTCACAGTTCTTTACAAGCCTCAGGAAAATGGTGTTGCAGAGAGGAAGAATAGAACTATCATCAAGGCAACCAAAGCAATGATACATGATCAAAGTCTACCTATGACTCTATGGGCAGAAGCATGTATGAAAACAATGTATGTTCAAACCATGAGTCCTCATCAGATGTTGAAGAACATAACTCCAGAAGAAGCCTTCATCGGAGTGAAGCATGATATTGGACACTTCAAGATATTTGGGTGCCCAGTATATTTTCATGTACCCAAAGAGAAGAGATCCAAGCTAGACCCTTCAGGAATAAATGGTGCATTTGTGGGATACAATGAATCTTCGAAGGCTTATCGGATCTACATTCCTGGTCAAAGACAGATTGTGATAAGTAGAGATGTTACCTTTGAGGAAGAGATAACATTCCAAAGATCCAGAGAATCTCAGATGGAAATTGACAGTGAGACAATGCCTTCTCCCCCTTCAACAGTTCATAGGGAGACAAACATTATTCCAATTGAACCAGTTGTTCCATCTGATCCAATTGCTCAAAATGACATGCCCATAGATATTGCAGTAGGACATAAAAGGCCTGCTTGGGCCCGACAAGCTCTATAGGAAGCGGATGGACATACAACCCCTCAAGGGACATCCAAAGAGAGCAAGAGACCAAAGAGATTCTTAAGCTACCTTTCAACCATGAGCCACATCATTGACTTTGAGCCTTCTTGTCATGGAGAAGCTTCAAGTGAACACGTATGGAAAGATGTTATGACAGAAAAATATCAGTCTATATTGAAAAATGATGTATGAGATATTGTTCCAAGACCAGAAGGAAAGTCTGTAGTGACTTCCAAATGGATTTATAAAATCAAGCATGCAGCCGATGGAAGCATCGATAAATACAAAGTGAGATTTGTAGCCAGAGGGTTCTCGCAAGTAGATGGAGTTGACTATGATGAGACATTTGCTCCAGTATCCCGATACACTTCCATTCGTTCTATCATTGCACTAGCCGCATCCATGGTTTGGAAACTACATCAGATGGATGTAAAGACAACCTTTCTCAATGGTGAAATTGAGGAAGAAGTTTATATTGAGCATCCAGAAGGATTAGTTATACACAACGAAAAATCTCATGTATGCAGATTAAAGAAAGCCTTGTATTGACTAAAGCAAACAACTCATGCTTGGTATGAGAAAATGGATGGATTCTTGATGAGTTTGAGCTTCAACAAGAGTGTTGTTGATCCAAACCTATATTATTACATTGATGGAAATAGGTGCTTAATCTTGGTCCTATATGCAGATGACCTTTTCCTCACCAGTTCAGAGAGACTCATTGTTGAATGCAAACAAGCATTGACTGCTAAATTTGAGATGAAGGATTTAGGCTTGATGCATTACTTCTTGGGACTAGAAGTATGGCAGAGGACAGATGAGATTTTTCGGAGTCAAGAAAATTATACTGTGGAGATATTGAAAAACTTCGGTATGACAGAATGCAAATCCATGCCTACACCAATGATGATGGACTTGAAGAAGATGAGTGATGCTAATTCAGGAGAGATTGATCCACATCTGTACAGATAACTGATTGGATCAATGATGTATCTGGTTAACACCAAACCTGATATATGCTATGTAGTGAATGTTCTTAGCCAGTTCATGAGTCAATCGAGACAGACTCACTGGATAGCAGCAAAACATGTATTAAGATACTTATGAGGCATAGTTGGATATGGCATGAGATATGCCTCCAGTGTAGACTTGAGCTTGCAGGGATATGCCGATGCAGATTGGGCAGGGAGCGTAGTGGACTGGAAAAACACCTCTGGTTGTTGCTTTACTTTAGGGTCTGCCATGGTTTCCTAGTGCAGTAGGAAACAAATCTCTGTGGCATTGAGTACTGTAGAGGCAGAGTGCATAACATTGAGTGTGGTAGTTCACGAAGCAGTGTGGCTTCACAAACTTCTGACAGATTTATTCGATCATGAGATGGATCACACCAATATACATTGTGATAATCAGAGTTGTTTGAAGCTCTCTGAGAACCCTGTGTTTCATGATATATCGAAACACATTGAAATAAAATATCACTATATCAGAGACATGGTGCAGAGGAAAACAATACACGTACAATACCTTCCTATCCATGAGTAGATTGCAGACATCTTCACTAAACCGCTTGCCAAGATGAAGTTTGAATACTTCCATGAGAGACTTGGCCTGGTGGAGAATGCCTCCCTAGCTAAGAGGGAGTGTTGATGATTACAACTGCGTGAGACATCCTCTAGGACACAGGCTGAGTGAGTCGACTTAAGAGAGAGCCCATGAGTTGGGTGTGCCCATGAGATGGGTGTGTTGTTCTTATCTGATATGAAGAAGGAACGTTGTGTGCCCCTGTGTGGGGTGAGGAAGCCCATGAGTTGGGTGTGCCCATGAGATGGGTGTGTGGTTCCTCTCTAAGACAGAGATGGAACGTTGTATACCCCTGTGTGGGGTGAGGAAGCCCATGAGTTGGGTGTATCGTTCTCTCTGAGACGGAGATGAAACAATGTACTAGTCTCCTCTGTGCAAAGAGTTGAGATGATGTGATACCCTAGATGATTCTCTTGTGAGACATAGTGAGAAAGAGATATGTTGAGTAGGACGTGCCTGTGGTTGAGCACATGTGAACGTGATCTTAGTGGCTAAGCACTAGTGAGTGTGATTCTCTTGTGAGATGCAGTGAGATAGAGATGTGGACGTCCCTGTGGCTAAGCACATATGGATGTGCCCCTAGTGGCTGAGCACTAGTGGGTGTATGAGATCCATTGCTATATTGTCCAAGAGTCAAACTTACATGTTACCCTATTTGTGATGTAAAGGGTACATGTCAGCCCCACCATAAAGTGAAAGATAATTAATGTAAAAGATAATTAATATGGTAATTATTAATTATATTTTGAGTTATTGAGGTCGACCCTGTTGTGCCAATAGACACTACTTTTGATATGTCCAGTCTAATATAAATAAAGGTAAATTCCCCATTGAGGAATCATAACACAAGTGTGAGTTTGGAAATTTCAACAAGTACTTATTCTTGAGCAAAAGTGCACACCTCTCTTGGGCACTGACTTTCTAGGTTTTGTGCGCACCCTTTTGTGTGCTAGGTTTATGGTGTGGGAGGTCTTTCTCTTGAAGAATATAGAAAAGGATTGGTTGGGTTTTCTTCCCTTGTTGAGAAGGGTTTCCTAGGATACTTCTTGTGTACTTGTGCATGGTATTTCTTCTTGTGATCTTGGTTGTTGCAACAAATTGTTAATGGTGAAACTGCAAATGTCTATGGTTCAAGTAAAATGCTAAAAATGGAATGAACTTCATACTTGAGCCTAGATTGATGAAAAATCAACAGATACCACAACTTTATCACAAAGTTGGTACAAGTCAAGCACTCCAAACCCTAGCTTGGGAAACAATAAGGAAATTCTAGCAACAACCTTTGAATCTGCATGTCCATCCTTGTTTGAGTCCTCAAGTCCTATGTCTTCAACTCTTGCATCAACATAAACAACGAGAGCTCCATGGAACATCAAGGATACAATAATCAAGTTTTCCTCCAAGCAAAGCATCACACAAATCTCAAGACTCATCAAACTTGTCTCTCCATGATCTTTCTGAAGATTTTCCAAGTCCTAACAAGTTGCCAACTAGGTATGTCTTTGACCTCAAGTTGGCTCTAAGTTTCAACCGTCAAACAAGGGTTTGTTGATGTTTTATAACAACAAATTGTTCAGTAACTTCTTTGTTGTTTCGTTACGGTTACATAGGCCATTTAGGTTCTCTAGCATGTAGTTTTTGTTACAAGATGTTAGAACATGCATACCATAAGCTACATAACACACCTAGAGATCTTTTAGCGCTGGAATAATGTTGTTCTAAACACTAGCATACATGAAAATGAACACAAGTATTTTTGGTCAACATGACCCTGGATAAAACCCCACAGGGGAAACCAATTTGGAATCTGAGTGTATAAATGTGGAGAAAAGAAGGTGGAATACAACAAGTACAATAAACATATGAACCTAATACAATAACAACTTGAACCAAGCTAAAACACAAGTTCAAATAAAGAAGATGCGCCCTAGGATGGTGCGCCCTCCTCACAAGTTGCCAAAACCACTGAACTGAAGCTCTTTGCCAACTGGAATATCTGATGGAGAAACCCTCCCATAATACTCTGAATCTGTGTTGTAGCTCTCCACTAAAATTGTCCTCAAGGAAAACTGACCTCTGCATGTCCGCCCTGCGCCCTCCTCCTAGCAAGAACTAGCTCCACAAGTAACTGAAGGACTAAGGTTGTTGGCTACCATCATGAATGTGGGCGACCAATCTTTCCTCACTCAATGCATCCAACCTCATCCTCATGCTTCTCTCCCAACTCTCTTAGTGAACATAACAATGAATAATGAGCCTCTCCTTTGCCCTTTTGCCCTCCTTAAGGAAGCATAAGGAAACCTAAAGTATGTGTCGATGAGATCATCTCATCTCATCACTAATCAATGGTTGAGATCTCTCCAATAGAATCTCAACTCAAAACCCACTTTACTTAAGTTTCTATAGTTTCACTTTATGTCCCTCAATTCACCCACAAAGTGAATAGTCATTTTAGGCTAAAATGCCCAAATTTCACTTTTGACTTAAATCTCCCAAGTCAAAGTGAAATTAGACATAAAGTACATGGTACATGGTACAAAGTATTTCCTTCTTCTATTTAGAGGCTCACAAACACAAGGGGACCACTTTCCAAGGTACCCAAATCTCAACACTCCCTCTTACCGAGGAAAGTGCCCTTCACCACCAATCTCATCCTGCAGTGGACACGGTTTCCTACTGGCAAATACTTGGTGAGTATGGTTGTACCCTGATCAATGAAAGTAGTCTCTGACACAGATATGCTCAATCTGTGTAATCTATAGATGGAAGTGTCTCTCCACCTATCCAATATCACCTAGATCTTGGTATCAAACCAAAGATCTCAACCTTGATCTCCCACCAAGGATTTCTACCTCCTAGCATCTCACCAATGGTCACTACTCTTGGCATCTCACCAAGAGTCACTCTCTTGGCATCTCACAATGATTCACTCTTTTGGCATCTCACCAAGAGTATCCCCCTCTTGGTATCTCACCAAGAGTACCAGGATCTTGACATCTCACCAAGATCTTCAACTTGGCCTCTCGCCAAGTAGCTTCCACCTAAAGTGGAACCAAAATATGATCTTCCTGTCTCTGTAACCAAGTAAGGATCAAGCCTCTGTGGTGCCCTGCCGCTCCTCCGCATCAATCTCTGATGCTCTGAAGCCCCTGCACCAACCCTCTGTCTCGACATCTCTGAAACTGAAGTTGTTCCGGGTAAACTGAAGTTGTTCCGGGTGGGCCAGTCACCCCTGATGATGGTGTCCAAGAAAACTGAGTCTAAGCTCCCTCTGAATCACTACTATGAGTCAATAGGTCATCCTCAACTCTGTGTCCCCACCTGATGTTGGATGGTGTAACAACAGACAAAGTAGTAGCGAATGCATACACTCTCGCAAATTGTTTATCGAAGTTAAGCTCCTTTGTTGTCGCTACTGAAACATCCCGCTGCTTCTTCTTCTTCTTGGGACACTACCATGCATAGTGACCCATATCCCTACAAGCAAAGCATCTCACTGTGTTCATGTTTGTCTTCTTCCCACCACTTCTCTCTCCCTGTGGCCGGGCCCCAAACTTGGGACCCTGTCGGTCTTCTTCTTTCCCTTTGTCCAAAGAGCAAGGTCTTCATCACCCTGCAATGTCTGTTGCTATCCAGAAGCCTTTGATATAACTCTAGTCTCCTCCTAAATGAAATCATGCCATAATCTCTCCCAATTGGGCATGATCTCCTTGACAATAATGCCACGAACAAATGGACCCCATGGTTTGGTGAAGTTGTTTAAGGTTGTCCTCACCATAGAATCTGGGTCCACTACCTCTTCAATGGCTCCAAGCTCGTCTCTGATCTAGGTGTATAGGCCAAGGAAAGAAGTAACTGACTCATCTTGGAGCATACAAATGACCCTAAGTCGATCATATAGAACCATCTTTCGGTTCTGGTTAGAGCTCTGGTAAAGATTGCAAAGAGATGTCGACATCTCAAATGCATAGGCTTTCCCAGTCAAGTGGGGAATGATGTGATCCCTCACTGCATCACACACCGCCCTCTTTTCCTTATTGTTCCTCTTCCTGAACTCTGCTAACAAGATGGAAGAAGTAGCATGAGGAACAAGAACAATCACCTGAACTATATCCCATAGTTCAAGGTTCTCCAAGACAAAGACAATCCTGGCCTTCCAAGGCAACCAGTTGCTAGCACCAGTTAGCCTATCCTCCACAAACATTTGGGATGCTGACATCATTATTGACTGCACTCAAAATGATGTTACACCTGCAAAAGAACGTTGCCTCACTCCTGTAAACACAGGTGTGAAAAGAGACAAACAAACACCAACCTCACTCCTAACAATATAGGTGTGAAAAGAGGTCGTGAAAAATCAGCCTCACTCCTACCACGTAGGTGTGAAAAGAGACGAACGAAATGTCCACAAAATTTTCTAGAAATCTCCACAAAAATCTGCCAACAAGATTCCACTAAAATCAATTAATGGTTGTCCACAAATCTGCCCAAAAGGTGTCTAAAACAGTTCAAAAAGATGTTGCCCAAAACTCAGCAAAAATCAACCACCAAGCTTTGATACCATCAAGATTTTCCAGGTCCTAACAAGCTGCCAACTAGGTTTGTCCTTGACCTCAAGTTTTCTTTAAGTTTCAATTGTCAAACAAGGGTTGTAACACACCCGACCCGGAGTGGCTTTCCTAGGGATTGGGCATCAAAACTTTCGATCTCCTTACATGGTCAAATCCTTTATTTGGGGTCTCTATGACATTCTACTCGTCCAGAGCTTTCCAACCACGGTCTCCATGCTCAAGACCGAGCTCAGAACTGACGGATATACCTTTTTGAAGTTCTTCGAGCGTTCATTGGTTGAGGGCCATGTGGCATACACGTGAATCCACCTCACACGTATTGTCTCCAGGTTCCTTCATCCACGGTGGAAGTCCATCCACCGTCTGATCCCACAACTAGACTCAATCTTCATCTAACATGCAGACACCTAATAAGTAGGCATCTAACACACAGGCCAACAGGATCTCCGACACTTCGACACTAAACACCTCCTTACTTTTTACGCACGAGACCTTTCCAAGTCCCAAACTCCCGAAGTCTTGTAAGCTTGCCACGTGGCTACGGTCTTCGAACCTTTTGGTCTCTTTACAATGCTACACCTGAATCCTTCAGAGTCCCTAAGTCCCAGACTCCTGGAGTTCCGGTCATTTCACCAACTACTTTGGCTAGGTGGCTCGTACCTGGGGCTGACACGTGGAAGGGGCCAGGGGTGACACATGTCAGGTTCCAATGGGTCTATAGGGTATATGATATGCATGAATCCAGGTGATGTGGCACGTCAAACTTGGGTCCACATCACCCTAGGTGACATCACTACGCCATGTCACTTCGGACTGCAACCTTCTAACACTCCTCAGATCTGACGGTCGAGATTTGTCCACATAGATCCATGGATCTACAACTCTAGTTACTTCGAGAATTCGACGTTCAGGAGTTTTGCGATGCAAACTCCTCCTTTATCCTGAAGCTGGTCAGCTCCAGGCTGACCACAACCCAGATTTGATGGTTAAGAAAAGTCCCAGAGCGTCCTTGAATCGACGACTCTCGTTGCTTCGGGCTTCGGGGCTTTTCGACACACCACAACTCAAATTTCCCTAGAGTGCCCAATCTTCGGACTCAAAAATCTAGCACCACGTGTCCTTGTATATCGACGACTGAGAGGGATCCCGAAGAGTCTGAGGATTGACGGTCCTCATTACTTCGTGACTTCGGCCTTCGAGGGTTTTGGTGTCACAACACCCCTATCCTCCCGAAGTGGTCAACGTCGGGCTGGCTATGTTGTGAATCCGACAGCTAGGAGAGGACCTAAAGGATCCCCAAATCTATGTTCCAAGTCACTTCGCGAATTCGACCTTCAGGGGTTTTGGCTCCACTGCCACTCCATTTTCCCGAAGCAGGACTTCGCCGAAGTACCCTGTGCGGGTCCCTTCTCTTGAATGGTCGGACGGTAGGCGGGGATCCTAACGATCTTCCCCAAATCTACGGTCGTCCTTCACTTCGTAACTTCGACGTTCGGGGAGTTTGTTGCTATAACATCTCCATTCTCCCAAAGTGGAACTTCGCTGAAGTACCATACGTGGAACCTTCCACTAGACGACCAGACAATCAACGACTCACAACCTTTCACGACTCTGACATTCGAGTAATTTTTTATAGTTATGAAGTTTGACATCCTAGCGATTTGAGCTCCTGAAGCTCTGAAGCCATCAAGAAATAGATCCTTTCGGACTTAGCACAGGGTTCCTAGACCCTGGTCTTATGGACCCTCTAGGGAATCTCGGGCTATAAGCTCTACTCTTAGCCAAGATTTGGTTAAGTCTGTGGGCATGAGCCTAAGGTCTCTTAGGCTACTGGTTTGAAGGAAGCGCCTTCCTAGCTCGTATAACTTTAAGTTATGAAACAGGGCGGGGTAATCTTGTGGAATTATTGAGACGATAGCAGTGCCAAGAGGCTTGCTTTGACTTTGGAATTGTGAGGTAACTCCCTGGGGAAAATACCTTCGAGGGTTAAATTGGAGCATATGGAAAAATCAAGCAGAAGCATAAGTCCTCAAGGAGATAAATACATACGCATCACTTGATCAGTCAATACGGAGGCCAATCTTAAATGCATACATACATGCATTCATTCATTATTCCATTTCAAAGCACAAAGCATGAAAACAATTATTAGAACTAGAAGACGTGATGCAATTGCTGAAAGGGGTGCTCGTTTCCACCCAACCATAGGCTCAGTCACTTCTAACGGATTTACCACTGGCCACCCCTGAGCTAGGCCATGATTCTTTGAGATTGAATCTTTTCTTCCAGCTCAATGAAATTTAGGGATGTAGGTTACTCTCCTTTTCCCAGCACATAAATAGATAGGGACGAAGGTTACTCTCCCTATCAGTCTCTATTTTCTGCGATCAGAACACACTCTTTTCACAGTTCTTCCTTGAACCTAAGAGCTCAATCTCTCGTCTCTGCACTCTTCGCAGGCCTTCCTCTGCCCACCACGCCTTCCTTTCTTTCCTTCCTCAACAAGATTGCGTGTGTCCTGAATTCCCAGTCTGTGGTCAGTTTTGGAAGCCTTACAGATGGGTGGTCAGCTCCATCCCCTCATTAACTCTTGAGAAGGTCTTCCCACCTACTAGCCCGATTGTAATTCATTCATATGTTAGAGGGTTGTTCTAATCCTGAGCAATTAAATCCAGCATAGTACTGGTCTGGTGGAGGTTAACACAACCATTCCTGGTCCCCTTCACCATCTCTTTCATAGCATTCATTGTCTCTCTTAGGACACTCCCCTTCAAGTTGTCATGCAACACTTATCCATTTTTTACTAAATAACAAAATTTACATTCATTGACCTGTTATACAAAGGTCCATCAAATCAAACATTCAGTCATATTGAGTTTGCCATAGTCTCTTGGCCAATATAGTTATATTTACAAACTGGGGGAAATAGGGTGTTACAATTCCCTCCTCCTTAAAGGAACATCGCCCTCTATGTTCTATCTATCAATATGCTCTATATATACAAAAGTAAAGAAAAATGGATATGCCTGTCTCATGTTGTCCTCCATTTCCCATGTAGCCTCATCTTGGCCAAATTGTTTCCACTGCACCTTGATCTGTGCAATTGTTCAGTTCCTAAGGTTATGGCATTGAGGTTATGACGGGAATTCTCCGTCCGACTCCACCTGGATCATAGACCAGTCAATTATATGATTAGAATCATGTACATATTTCTTCAATAACGAAACATGGAAAATATTATGTGCCTTTACTGTGGGAGGAAGCGCTAACCTATAGGCTACAGGTCCCACTCTATCTAAGAGTTCAAAGGGTCCACAATACTGGGGTGTCATCTTGGCACAAGCTCCCTTTGTCAAGGAACTCTTCCTGGGCCTAACTCTGAGATAGGCATGGTCTCTTGTATTGACCTCTTTGGAAGTTCTCTTTCTGTCGGCGTAACTCTTCTGTCTATCCTGAGCAATTTTTAGATTTTGCTTAATCTGAATTACTTCTTGTTCCATTTCCTTCAACATGTTGGGTCCGATTGTAATTCTATCCACTGGATTGCTCCAGTTGATTGGAATCTTGCATTGTCTACCATAGAGGGCTTCAAAAGGGCTCATCTTCAATGACTTTTGATAATTGTTGTTGTAGGCAAATTCTACCAATGGCAGGTAGTCTTCCCACCTCTTAGGCTGATGCATTACATGCATCCTTAACATGTCTTCTAATGTCTGGTTTACTATTTCTGTTTGTCCATCGGTTTGAGGGTGATAGATTGTGCTAAACAACAATTTAGTCTCGAAACCAACCATTAAAGACTTCCAAAAGCTTGAATTAAATTTTGTGTCTTTGTCGGATATAATCTCCTTAGGCATGCCATGCAGTTTGAATATCTCCTTCATGAAGATGTTGGCAATATCTATTTCCTTGCAAGTAGACTTGACAGGAACAAAGTGAGCAGACTTGCTCAATTTTTCCACCACTACCATGATGGAATCATTTTGCTTGGCCAATTTTGGTAATCCAGTGATAAAATCCATGGAAATGGTTTCCCATTTCCATTCTGGAATTGGTAGGGGTTGTAACAACCCTGCTGGATTTCAGTGTTCTTCCTTAACTTGTTGGCATTCTAGACACTTAGCTAAATAATCAGTTATGTCCTTTTTCAATCCAGGCCAATAGAATTGTTTCTTAGTGGTCGTAATCATTTTCTGATAACCTGGATAACCAGTATAGGGTCTCTTGTGTAGTTCGTCCATTTTGAACCTCTTCAAGTTGTCACAACTTAGGATATACAATATGTTTCTGTAAGTCAACAAACCTTCATCCAACATCTGATAGCCTTCATACTTTAGTCATATGGGCTCTTGCTTTAGGTATGATGTCACGGTCTTGAATAATGCATCTGTTTCCTGTGCATTCCAGACTCTCTCCCTGACATCCGTTTTACATGTGCTCATTGTTGCCAGGTGAATCTCTTTCACACTTTTGCTAAGGGCATCGACCACCCTATTTTCCTTTCCTTTGATGTGTTTGATTTTGAAATCAAACTCACTAAGGATAGCCATCCACCTAGCTTGCCTGACATTGAGTTTTGGTTGATCAAATAGGCGACTCAACCCATAATGGTCTGTCATAAGTACAAATCTCCTACCTAGGAGGTAATTGTTGTAGGAAAATCTGCC
>CBVK0100138704.1:0-10730 GCA_900067695.1 Picea abies | reverse complement strand
CAATAAATCCAAATCATGCATCACATAGTTCTCCTCATGCTTTCTTAATTTCCTTGAGATGTAAGTGATCACTCAATCATCTTGCATCAAGACTCCGCCTAAGCCTTCCTTGGATGGGTCTGTGCATACCAAGAATTCCTCATCCATGTCGGGGAATTTTATTATCTTCATTTTCATCAACAACTCCTTGATCCCTTGAAACTCTTCCGCGCATTTCTCAGTCCAAACAAACTTCTTGTTTTTCTTCTACAATTCTGTGATCAGATTTGGTATCTTCCAAAAACCTTTGACAAATCGTCGATAATATCCTGTTAATCCCATAAAGCTACATATTTTTGGTACATTCGTCAGTGCAGGCCATTCCATAATATCCTCTACCTTCATTGGATCCAAAGCGATGCCTTTGTCGGATATAACATGCCCTAAATAATGAATCATCAATTGATAAAAAGAGCATTTCAACAGTTTCCTGCATAATTTTTTTTCTCGTAAACATTGTAGTACCAAGTGCAAATGTTCATCATGTTCTTCCATCATCTGAGAATATATCAATATGTTATCAATGAATACTTGAACAAAATTTTCCAAGTATTCATGGAACACCCTATTCATCAAGCTCATGAATAACCCTGGGGCGTTTGTTAGTCCAAACGACAAAACAGTAAACTGTAATGTCTGAACCTCGTCTTGAAGGAGATATTAGGAATGTCTTCCTCCTTGATCTGTAACTGGTGTTATCCTAATCTCAATTCAATATTTAAAAACACAGTCGCTCCCTTCATTTGGTCAAACAAATCATATATTCTTGGCAACATAGATTGTTTCTTGATCATTGCCTTGTTCAATTAACGGTAGTCAATATAGAGTCTCCACGAACCATCCTTCTTCTGTATGAAAATAACAGGCAGACCCCAAGGTAACACAGTTGGACGTATAAGTCCTAGGTCCAACAACTCTTTCAGTTTCATTTTTAACTCTGTAGGCCGGGGGTCGATATCCAATAAGGCATTCTTTCTATTGGTGCATTTCCAGGTTTCAATTCGATGGTAAATTACAGCTCTCTTTTGAGCGAAAAACCTGGTAAATCTTCTAGGAACACATCTGCAAACTCTTGTACTACCAGAAGGTTTTCTAATCCTTCTACCACACCCTTGTTTTTCAGTGCTAAGATTTCATATAGCTTGCATCCTTTGCGCATTCTCCTCTATAGTTGTAGTAAATAAATGAACCTTAAGGAAATTCCCTGGTTTATTCCTACAATCACTCATCTATGTCCCTCATCATCAGTCAAACTCAATCATTTCATCTTACAGTTTAGTATTGAATCATGCGATTCCAACCATTCCATACCGATCATGATGTCATAAGATACTAAGATCGTGACGTACAGGTTGGCCTTCATTACAAAATCTCTCGGGTTGAGGCTACAGTACGTAACCTTTCCTCCAACCTTCTACTTGGCACCCGAAGAGATTTCCACATAGCTAAACTCATCATGTTCAACTACCTTTACCTTAAGTATTTTTAGCACTACACTAGAAATAAAACTCTCTATAGAACCATGATCTATCAAAATACTAAAGGCATGTTCAGCGATGGTACCCAACGTCTCGAGCACAGTATACTGGTGCTCATCCTGGCGGTTATTCATCGATGCATGAATTTTGTGGGCCTTGCCCAAATCTCCAATGGTAGTGTGTCCGACTGACCCGACTGCTTTGGCCCTCTCAAACAGACAATCTCGCTGGTAATGTATCTCTCCACATGTCCAATATCCAGTCTGAAGGTCCAATATTCCTGGTCCCCGAAGTAGAAGTTGTTTGTCTACCACCTTGAAACCCTAGTATGCTCGACTAAACAGGCCTAAACTGCCTCTACTACGGATGATGTTGTTGTTGGTGTTGTGGTCCTCTGTAGGGAGTCCACTGCTGAGGATTCATTCATCATGGCATTGCGAACGTGGAACCTCTTGGCGTGTCTTGATACCCTGATCGATGTCTAGCTAGATTCTGATGATGTTGCGCACCAGATGTTTCATGTCTCGTTCATCTCGCAGGATTCCTACCCTAACCCCCACTGATCAGATCTTCCTTAGCTATGAGGGCCTTCTATATTGTATCATGCAACATCTAAGGCATTAGGATCCTCACCTTCACATGAATGTTAATGTTAAGGCCAAACACAAACTTGTTGACCTTCAAATTCTATGTGCTCAGATGTGGAGCATACCGAAGAAACTCCATGAATCGAGCCTCATACTCGAGCACTATACGACCACCCTATCATAAGGCATTGAACTCATTGAGCTAGGAATCAATGAATTCCTTTGAAAAATACCTCTCCCGGAACCGCTCCTCGAACAGTTCCCATGACACATCTTTGACGACCATGTTTATTTGTGGTAGGAGTGTCTTCCACCATAGAAGAGCGCTCCCCTTCAACTAAAATACCTCCACGTATAATTTCATGTTGGAGGTGTAGCCACTAAGTGCGAAGCACATCGCCATGTTCTCCAACCATGCCTTAGCGGCTGCGTCGTCTATGGCACCAATGAACTCAAGAAACTTAACCTTCTCAAGTTCTATGTGAATGCTACCAGTACTGGTTGGGGAGCATTGTGGACCCTTAGGGGGTACATGCACCCTGGCCTCATCTCTATCTAGTCAGTTAATCAAGGCCTCTGACATCCTTTGAAAGTACCTCATCAACCCAACCACATCCCCCACAACAATTTGTGCATGTCCAATGACTTGCTCTTGCTTTTCTCCTTGGGGGTTAGACTCCTCTGGCGTGGCTTCTACTAGAGGTGTCACACCTCCTCTCCTAGCACCACGTCATCTACCTCCTCGACGTCCTATAACCATGATTACCTACAGGGACACATTTCAATTTAATAAATGATAAATCATTAATCAAGTGTTTAATATAGTGGAAGGTGTGATGATCCCAAGTCAAGAGGTTGAACCTGCTCTGATACCATATGTAACGGCCCCTCTTTTACGACTAGGAAAGAGAAGCACAAAAGGTATTTTTATTTTCTTTAAAGCATTAGGAAATTAACGTCAACAATATAATTCATAGCAACACATCATCTACGACATCATAAGTAAAATAATTACAATTTAATCATTATTATACAAGTTACTCATCATTGTAGTCAATAACGACACAACCAACACATTAACATAAATTATAGCGACACATAAACAAAAACAACAACACAAATCAGCGCATCACAATCAAATTGAAGCAATTTATAAACAATGATCAACCAAATACTGAATATTAAAATGACTACCCGCCCAACCTACTCTGCAAGGTTAGGACCTCCATGACACATAAGTAACGCTCAAGCCTAGGATTCATCCGATTGATTTTGACCATTTAAGGTCTCAGAGTTGGCGATTGTTCTGAGGAACAAGGAGGTGTCTACATCCCACTAACACAATCAAGTCGAAAACCAACTAGTTCAATCAATCAACCTCATTATTGTTCATGGAGAAAGAGAATTTAATTACTAAATCAATCATATAACAACATAATTTAAGGCACAAGTGCAATCAAATTTATTTTATTTTCATGGTGCAAAAGAAAACATCTATTTTGTTTCAAGGCGCGCGATTAATCAATTACTGAATTCAACAATAAATCAACATTATTTCAAGGTGCGTGTGTGATCTAATTACCAAATTAAACATAAATCAACATCATTCAATGCACGTAATTAATCTAATCACTTAGGAAATCATACATCAACATTGTCACAATGCACACGAGTAATATAAAGCGTAATCATTTATGCATCATTATTAGTCCATAGTGCAAAGCAATATAATTACTTATTCATCAGCATAATCCATGGCGCAGGGGAAATCAATCGCTCAATCATTTATTCATTAACATTTTTAGTGGTGCAAGAAGTAAACTACACACATGACAATCCATATATCACTTTTATATCATAGCACAATAATTATCCATCAATTTTTTATGGTTCAAAAAGTAAACTATACACATGACCATCCACACATAGCTTTTATATTATGGTGCAAAATAATTATCAAATTAAATTTTTATGGCACAAAAGTAAACTACACACATGACCATCCATACATCAATTTTATATCATGGCTCAAGGTAATTATCAATTAAAGTTTTATGGCACAAATAGTAACTACACACATGACCATCCATACATCACTTTTATCTCATGGAACAAGGAAATTATCAATTAAATTATTATGGCACAAATAGTAACTACACACATAAACAATAATTTACACAGAGGACACAAGAAATACAATTATAGGAGGAGAATTTTTTTATGAGAAGGGAGCATAGGTTTGAGATTGAAAAAAATGGTAATTAAGCAACAACCATCTAACATAATCAATTGTGCATTGAAGATACTGAATACCTTTCTTATGTGAATAGATAACTTGCACCACAACCCTCCCATGCACAAACAAAAGTAAAATAATACAGGCCTTTGAGAATTCTAATTCTAAGTGGATATATTCTTCATTCCAAGCCATGATCAATGGATAAATCCATAAAGAGCATTTGGGGCTGGTCCTTGATAAAAAGAGAAGTACAGAGAAAATTCACCAGGAGCTTCCCATGCTAGGTGAATTGCTCAAGAGAAAAATCGTAGAGGTAATTTTTACAAATCACGGGGTTAAAATTGGCCAAAATTGTATGCATAAACTCGCTCTGGGTTTCCAGAGATTAAGGGTATGGTGAAAGCATAGACACCGAGCGAATTTCTCAAGAAAAATGCAGAGGTAAAGGACGAATTGTTGATTTCAACGCAGAGCTAAATCTGAAGGTAAAATGCAGAGAAAATTCTCATGGAACAAAGCAGAGATAATGTTGAATGAGTTGTTGGGTTAAAGCACAAAGGCAAGGAAAATTCCTTGGTTAAAAACACAGAGATAAAAAGAGATGAAATCATTGGGTAAACTCGTTGGTAATCATTGGGTAAAATGTAAGAAAACACAAAGATAATATTTTTGTAAACACAGAGTTCTTATGAGTTTAAGCACTGGGTAGTTTCTTGATAAAAACAGAGAGAAACTAGTTGCTGTCAAATTCGTATGTAACTTGATTTGTTCAAGGAAAAAGAATGGCACAAAGGTTTCAAGGATTGGATACACCAAGGAATAAAATACAAATGAAAATATTATGTTGATCAATCGTAAGAAAATTGAATTGTGCAAGGAAAAAAAATTATGTAGAGGTAATAGGAGGAATTCCAACTATTTCCTTGGGTTATACAAGGAGAAGGAAGATACAAATGGAGGGTGAGAACTGACATATAACTGCCCCCATTTCTAGCAACTAGAGTGGATTCACTGATCATATCCCTAGCTTATATTTTAGATTGATGTTGGGTAAATCCATAATTTCAGACACAAGAGTAAATTTAAATAGCTTGAGAAACATTTCCATAAATGCTAAAGAACTGGCAGCGATCAAGGATTGCAGAGATTGTATAGAAATTTAAAAAGACCAAGATAATTAAATTTCTAAAGAAAAATTATACATCTTACAGAAATACAAATATCGGAACCCATGTCAATTCAGTGAAATTTAAAAGCAAGTACATATTAAATATCAATACAATTACAATCTCAATAAATTATCGTAGCCGATCACGAAGGTGAACCTAGAGAAGATCTTTAAAACTGGATATCCTTCTGATCTCCCGCTTGCTAATTGATGATATTTCATCGGTACCTCCCAGCCAATGCTAGGGGTAATCTTCTTCTCCCTTATCCCCTTGAACCGCAAAGGGGCCACACACACACACAACTAGAGATCCTTTATCTCCCAAATCGCCTCGCAAGGTAGAACCACCACTGTCTCTCAAGCTGGGTATTCCAACTCTCACAAGTAAAACCAGTCAAAATTTATGCAGCATAACATTACTCATAACCAGTGTGATCCCTCTCTCAACTCAACCATTTGTTTTATATCATTTTCCCATAACTCATCCCCACTTGCACATTTAATTCTCTTTTTAATTAAAATAATTTAGAATTATCTCCCACACACACTTGTCGCCCTTTCCCAAAATTGCACTATTAAATACACATTTTAATTTAATAAAAGTCAATTTCCTTCACCCATCCTAAAAGTGCTCCTAAAATCACTCCTAGTTGTCCCTTTATTCTCAATTAATGACTGACGCCTTTCTAAAACTGAGTTGAGTTAAAATATGAATCTTTTCCTAATTATATTATTGTTAACTAGTCTCTAGATTCCTTTCTATTTGTACCCTTTACTTTAGCTTTTTTAATTTTTTACCTTAAATTCTAATTTGGTAATTACTTGCAAAGATGTGTATTAAATCACTCTTTAGATTTATTTTATTTTCCTTGACTTCTTAAATTGATTTATTTCATCCCCTCATTATTTAATTTATAAAATTAGTTTTTTTTTTTCTTTTCACTAACTTAGACTTAGGCTTAATTAAATTTTTATTTGCAAAGTCTTAGACCCTTAGGGATTATGATTAATAAATTCATTCTTTAATTAATTAATTAATTAATTCATAGTGCTCAAGATTTTACAAGGTTTAACATTTGCTCAAAGTTTTCTAGGCCATCTAGATTCATTGACTCAATTTTTAAATTATGTGACGTGCCCTTCAAGATGCACTCTGTGCTCCAAGGGTGTCACTCGCCTTTGATTCAAATTTTTAATTATGCAACGTTCCCTTAAAAATGCACTTCGTGCTCCAAGGGTGCCACTCTCCTTTGACTGGTTTTGCTAATGTTCCAACCCCTGGAGTCAACACTCCATTCGGGTGACCTCGTGAGAGACTAAGGGCTTCTAAGGAATAAGGAATCTACCTTATTGCATGCCCCTAAGAAATATTCCCAAGAGACTGTCATAGTATTCCCTCACATCATCGTGGACCTCTCAAACTAGGTAATCGTTAACCTACAATTCAAGCCATGACAGGAGTGCTAGTAGGCTGTGACAGAGATGTTGCCACACCTCTCACTCAATATCTGGTCTATGTGCATGACCCCTTTACTTCTTATGTGAGTCAGATTAGCAAGCAATCGTCAGCCTGCATCCATCAACTAAACATTGCCAACGATCCATATACAAAATCATACTATAATCGATCATATGTCACATATGCATAAGCGAAATACTCAAACCAATACAATCCACTCCTTAACTCAATCTGGAGTCCCAGGAGATTCATTGACGCTATCTTCATCCACAATCTGTCAAATGTCATGCACACTCAGGGGAAACTCGTCAATAACATATGTCAATACATATATATCAATTGACATAAAATCATAATCCATCAACATCATCATAAGAATCCATAAGTGAAAAAAATAACCATGTACCATAACTGGATCACTTGCTCACAAGTGTTGTCAAAGAATAAGTTAATAACATGTGCTAGCAAGAGCGGGATGTTACAACCTTGATTTTTTCCTTGAAGAGACCTGCACGAAGCCCTCGAGATCCTGAGATGGAGGGGGGTTGGCTACTGGGGAGTGAGGGTTTAAGGGACATTCGTGGAAGAGGTGGTCATGTTCATGGCAACGTCGACAATGGAAGGGGATATGTTTGTAGTCTAGGGTTTGGATCCATTCAATCTCTTGATATAGCAGGATGATGAATTCTGAAAGAGCTTTGGTAAGGTTCATGAAGACACAAATTCTCACATAAGAGGTATATCGACCAACTTTAGTAACCTCAGAAGTCTTGACAAAGGATTCGTTAGTGTTACCTATACCTTCAAGAATTTCCTCATCCCAAAAATCTTGAGGGAGGGAATAGAGTTTGATCCACACGAAAGCTATTGTAAAATCTTCCTTTTCGAGGGTGAAACATTCAATCCAGGGTCGAAAGTGTAACCCCGCTATGTTGAAAAAGTATAGGCCATTCTCAAAGACCCTGTCATGTTCTTCTAGGTTGGAAAATATCATGGTGAAGAATCCTTTGGAGCCTAGTTTGAGGTCGATTTGGCCTTTTGGATTCGAAGTTGTTTTGATCCAATAGTTGAGAGCCTTCTCTGTTGGCAAAATACCCATGAACTTCCCAATGAAATCGTGGTCCTACATCTATTGAATATAACCAACAATACGGTTAGTTTTTACCTCATATTTGGGGTTTTTAGGATCTTTCGGCAGGCATCCTAAAGAGGTATCGAGACTAGAGATCTGCAATGTAGGTGGAGGATGTGGTTCGTTCAAACCAGAGGGGTCGTATTTCTTGCTTTTGTCTGAGTCGTTGAGGTGTTGTTGATCTGTTTGTGAGGATGAGGGCCCGCAGTTGTTGTTGTGATGCCCTACAAGGATGTGGTTGTAGGAGGGATTTGTGCTCCCTCCTCCAACCGACGCCATGGAGAGGTAAAACCCTAAAGGGTCGAGCACTGGGAAAGACAATCATATGCAGAGCACTTTTATCAAAATGTAAGGCGTCGTTGATCAAGCTGGATATTTCAATTTTTTCTTATTGTTTATAAATTATATATATATATATTATAATTTTAAAATGAATTTTAATATAATTCATTATAGTTTTTTTATTTTTTATTGATGGAGATGCTTCGATAAGATCATTTTGGTTTTTACTTGTTAGGGTTATAGAGTGGCATGGTTATAGAGCAACAATTAGGGATTGGTGGCTGGTTTAAATGTTTTTAATCCTCAAATGCTCCAATGTTCATTCTCAATTGCTTCAAGGTGTGGATCTAGAAACCATGTATGAAGAGATTACTGTAACAATTTCAAACCTCAAACCTCCTCCTCGTCCTCATCTAGAAGGACATCATACGGGACCCTCAACGAGAACATTGTCTTCATTGTCATCACTATCTGGAGTGTGACATAGGTAAGAAACCACCCATAACAATTTCTTTGTTGGGTTTTTATGGTCTTAGCCATGGGTGACCTTAGCAATGTTGCAATTACTCTTGCCATTCATCAGAAGTGAAATTCGAAGGAAATGGAGGATGAGATAGTTTGGCCTCCCATAATGAACATTGAGAACACAAGGTTAGTCAAGAATGAGATATTTTTTAAACTAGATAGAGACATATATTTCTTCATATTTAAATAAATGGCGTTGAGTGTTGACCATGTTTTCTATCTTAAAATATAATATACTATAGATATGTGTACTTGGATATGTACACCAAGATAGATAGATATGTGTATGCTACTATAAGGGATTGATTTAAATATATGTTTCGTGGTGGTGGTGCCCGTTTCTTTTGAGGCCTGCGCTCTCTTTGTTGTGGAATCCATTTTCCTTATTTGAATTTTTCACAATATGAGTGCCATAAATAACCCTGACCTCTCACTCATTTTCCTGAAGAAAGTATTATGTTATCACAACCAGCTTCTAGATAAAAATAACTTGTGAAAGAAAAAGTCCCAACATCAGTGTATATTGAGTAAATGAAATGAAAAAACTTATTCTAACAAAATACCTAGAAAATTCCCAAGGAAAAAAATTGCAAGAAATTTTATAGGAAAAACTCAAAACCTGTCAACATTGTGAAATGATGAATCTCAAAACCCTGCTTTCAATCTAGGAAACATAAATTGCTACGTATATTGTCTAAATAAAGCATAGTTGTGACTCTAACTTGTTGTGAATAATACATAGAACCATTCAATATAAACATGAAAAACAAACTCGAGTTAGTTACATGTCTTTGAAATAAATAAAAACATCCAATCCCCCACAAAACTGCAGAGCATATAGATTATAAGAAGTTTTGTTGCACCTACCTCATTAAAGGACTATGAAACCCTAACCCTTCCGCATTATTAATGAATGTGAAATCCTTACCCTAGAAAAATTGGTAATTTTGATACCCCACATGATTATAAATGAATGTGAAACCTTGATTTTAAGCTCAAGACTCAATACCTTTTACATGTGGATACAAGTCCTTTAAAATCAAAACATCATGAGTGTTCATGTTGTTTTGCAATGTAATTACATTGTTAATATTTTATCTTTTGTGAGCAAAGTTGTTACAATTTAGCAATATTATTTAGAAGATGAGACTCAAAACTTTTGTGAGTAGTCACAATTTAGCAGGATTACTTGGAGATTGATACTAGAAATCTTGTACTTATGGATATGAATCCTTAACCAAGATACTAGACCTGAGTGTTCAACAAGATATTCACATAAATAATCATTTACTCTTGTAAATAGAGTTATTACAAATAAGAAGAGAACACTTGGAGTTTGAAACTCAAGACCTTTTACCTATGGATATGAGTCCTTAAACAAAACACCCATCAAGGTGTTTATAAGACACACATGTCGTTAATCTTTTATTTGTGTAAACGAAATTGTCACAGTCTATCAATACCACATGGGAATGGAAATCAAAACCCTTTACCATTAATATAGGTCCTTAACCAAAACCTCGGAGTGGGGTGTTCAGTAAGTTACCCACATCATTAATCTTGTATTCTTATGAATAAAGTTGTCACAATCTTGCCATGGCACTTGGGGATTAAAACTTGAGACCTTTTACTTATGGATATGGGTCCTTAACTATTAGATATGTGTTATAATATTTGCAAGTGGATTTAGTCTGATCCCAGTGCAAAAGAAACTTTAGGGTTCATTTTTGGTCTATTTTGTGCTTTTTTAACCAATGGTTTTTCAGCGCTTTGTAAACCAGGGATGATTTTAAGGATGGAAATTTATTTTAAAATGTAGAA
>CBVK0100138702.1:0-11363 GCA_900067695.1 Picea abies | reverse complement strand
ATGTACTCGTCTCGCATCAACCCGATGGTACCCTAACCCACCAAGTTTATGCACCATCACCCAGCCCAAAAATCTGCGGTTCTTAAAACTCCAATTACTCGAGCCATTCAAATCTCTGCTCCACGTGTCCTTGAAAAAGAGAAGTCCCACCTTACCAAGGCCCTTGTAGCCAATGTTTACTCTATCGCTTGAATCAATAAAGCTTTTCGTTCTATCCTCCATCCTAAATCTAAAAACCTCCCTCCTCCTTCCCCTTCGCTTGCATTGATCTCTCTTCCCTACATCCAGGGCATCATTGATCATATTTCTAGGTTGGCTAAAAAGAATATCAAAACTCTTTTTAAACCCTATAAAACCCTTAAACAATTATTCAGAACAACTAAGGACAAATCTGATCCCATGCTTGGCGAAGTTGTTTACCAGATTCCCTACTCCTGTGGCAAATCATACATTGGCCAAATAGGAAGATTTTTTAAATCCCACCTTAAGGAACATATCGTTGACAATCACCACAATCGCATCTCTAAGTCAACAATCATCAAACACTCCCACAATTCTAAGCACCTCCTCTGCTTTGAAAAAAACAAAATTCTTTCCTTTGCTCCATTCTACCCATCTTGCATCATTCAGAAAGCGCTTGAAATTGAAAAACATTGGAATAATTTTAATCGAGAGGATGGCTACAAACTTATCCAATCATGGAAACCTATTATTCATCATATTTCTCACTAGTGGTTTTTTTCCCACTTAATTATCCATGGTTCAATGCTACACCCCCTGCACCCCCCCTTGCTATGATTAATTTCCAATTTTAATCTTATTAACTTCATTTAATGGACACCACTTATCATGTTTATTACTTTATTAACTCTCTTACCTTATTTATTATCAGGTTTATTATCTTATCAAGTCTCATATCTTATTTATTACATCTAGGAATATGTTGGATTTGGAAGCAAAGTCTGCTTCATGGTTATTTTCTTTGTACAAATGTGAAAAAGAAATGAAATTAAAGGAAACTTTAAAAAGTTTTATTTCCTCAAAGATAACCCTTAAAAATAGGTTTAACATCGTTCTTTTTTCTTTAACCATTTTATTATCACCATAGAGTCACCGAGGACTTGAATATGGAAAACACCTTTTTTCTGCAACAATCATTAATAACAATTTCAATACAAACAACTTTACAAAATTATTTGTCGCCCCTCCTAGTCCTACCTTGAATCTAAGTAATGATCATTATTTAGATAGATAATCCCTCTTGCTCCACATATTGAAGGGGATACTTGGTTTGCTCCATTGAAAAAATTCCCATGCTCCAGACTTGTCAATAAGTGCCCAATCAATTTTTCTAAGCATAGAATAATTAGAATGGGGCCTATATCTTCCAAAAATAACCTCAATCTATTTGTCACATTGAAAATGTGGAATTGATTTCCCTTGAAATATACCTACATTCCTTGCAAGCCAGATGACCCACATTGTCATAATAGGAAGATCCTTGAAATCTTTTAGTTCTATCTTTTTAATCAAATTTTTGAGGCATTATGTTGTTGTATCTCCCTTCCACTCTTCTCTAAAGCTTGAGAAATGATCCATCGCATTCCATACCTACTTTACATACTCACAAGAAATTAGTAAATGATTCATAGTTTCCTCCTTCGCTTTACATGACACACACCTAATAGTTCCTTGCATGCCCCTCTTTTGAATTGCTTCCCAAGTTAGGGCCTTGTTCATGGTTTCCAAATACATGAAGATTATTTCTTTCATGGGAGACTTGATATTCCATAGTAGTTTCCACTACCATTGAATGTTTTCAGGTCTCTCGTCACTAAGCATAGCTTTGTATCCTTATTTGGGAGTATAGAAACCTACATTAGGGTTTTTATCCATACGAAGGCATCTTATTCCCCTTTTATTTTCACAGGACTACTCTTTAGTCAAATTAGATAACCTTCCCATTGAACTCTTTCATTGGATCCCAACCGAAGAAGAGTTGCACTTTTCCACTCTTGGTGCCAAATAAGAGTTAAATATAAAGAGGTGGCTTGGGATAGATTATAAATTCCTTTCTCAAGAAAGGAAACAACTGAGTTTCCAGACAACCTAAAATCATCCCCACAACCAACCCAAGAATTTACTCCTATCATCACACTCTCATCACACTCTCACAATTCCCCACTTTCCATGCAAGTCAAGTGCCTACCAAGGGGAAATCCTAGACCATTGCCTTCCATATAATGGAAGTATTTTGATCCAATTTAGTTGGATTCCTAATCCAATCTACAAGAGAGTCAGGATCTACATATTTTCTACTTATTACCCAACTCCACAACCCCTTATTATATAGTAACCCTCCAAAACATTTAACCACAAGAGCCTTCCCAAAGTGATGGAAATTTCTGAGATCCCATCCACCAACTTCCTTGGGTTTTTCTATGGACTGCCACTTCACTCTATTTTTTGCATTCCCTGTAAAAAATCTAAAACAAATCTTTCTAGTTTTCTCCAGGACCCCTTTTGTCTTAAATGACAAAAAATCCAAAAGACTAGAATTGCCTTCAATACTGCTTTAACCAAAAGTAGCCTCCCACTTCTAGAAAGACACTTGTTGCACCATAACTTAATTATTTTTTCAACTTTCGCTATTAACCACCTCCAATCATTGATCCCATAATCATTAGTCTTGATGAAAAAACCAAAGTAATTTAAACCTTCTTGTAGATCAATTTGATGATAAGGAAAGATTTGAATAAATTCCCTAATTGAATCATGTGCCACCCCATAAAAGGATATATAATATTTTTGCATGTTGACCACCATACTTTTAGCTAGTCAAGGAGGATGGTCTCCACCAAATATGGAGAGACCTAGGTTGGAAAGAAACCTAGCAATCATGACCTAGGACTGTACATCAATGGTGGCCTTTGGCTTCTTTCCACCACCCTCTCTTGATCTCTCCCCCGTACCTCGTCATGACTCTCCACTCCTCCCAAGAGACCTCTTATTGACATTCATTGTAAAATACCACAATGATTATCCTAACATCCCTTCTATTTTCCTTAAAATGATGACATTAGATCTCCCCTCGGAATCATCATTGGGACATTCCATCAATTGCTCACATTATGACCCATTGCTTTCCTCTAAGACCATTCATCATGATCCTCTTAATGATCCCATGCTTTATCCACTAACTAAATTTCTATTGAACTCCCTCCCAACAAACTTGGTGCATTCACTACCAAATTGGGATACACCACCAATACCCACTCTGAGGTGGTCTTCAAGGTGAAAAAATGTGAAAAAAAGGTGTAGTGTATCTGACCTAGATCTAGAGAGATGCGAGTCAAAGTTTCTGAGGAAGAAGTAAAGAATGTCATATTACAGTACTTTGATCGAGATTTCATTGGAAAATTTAATGGGGGATCTAATATCTCAGAAAAAGCATTGAAAGGATGGATGGACAAAAAATGGGCCAAAATTTTGGGCTATGCTCCAAAAACCCATATGGGATCTAGGGGTTTTGTGACTTTTCTATTCAAGTCTTGAGTAGGCTAGGATACGGTCAAGGCTGAAGGTCCTCAATGGCATAACATGGCTTGCTCATATATTCATGAATGGACCCTAGGTTTTGACCTAGACAAGGAGAGGATTACAAAATATCAATATGGACCAAGCTAGCAAATCACCCACTGGAATACTAGACATCAGGCATATTGGAGTAGATAAGTAACCGTATTGGAAAATGTATCAATATAGATGATCATACACTAGAAATGGACAACCTCAATCTTGCCAAAATCTATGTTGAAATATATTTGAACGAATGTATCCCTAAAGGAATAAGAATAAAATATAGAAGCACCTCACACTATCAAAGATTGGATTTCAAAAATGTTCCTTTCAGATGTCAATATTGTAGAGAAATCTACCATCTCAATATAAAATTCCAAGGCATGGCGTTGAAGGAAAGTGCTTGGAGGAACATGAAGCGAAAGAAAGGTTATCAATTAGGAAATACTTCCCTCTCCATTCAGATGGAAAAACTTCAAAAGGGCCAAACCTGGGTAAATCCCACTTGCATCCTAGTCCTTTCCCCTCTCCCCTTCCTTTTCCATATTAGTTAGCTCCATGGATTTGGAAGATTTATTCTCAGTACTTAAAAATATTAAGGAGATTATGGCTAGGGAAGCCCCCATCTTTTAATCAGGGGTCCAACCCTCTCGACCCCTCTCCCCTCTTTCAGATTCTCCTCTACCCAAACCCTCGAAAGTCAACCCTCCCCCTCAACATACCCCTCTTTCATGGTTGTATCATAATACATCCTCTCATGTACCCCATCTCCCTAACCTCGACCCTCCTGATGTGGAGATCCCCTTTGAATTCACCACCCCTCATCACCTAGCCACTTCATCCCTTTTTAAATCAAAACAAACAAATCATATATATCACATCTAATCTAAAGAAAAATGGCTTCTCCCCCTCACTCTCAGACTCTACTAGGTGGGCTAAAACCAGTTTCTTTCTCAAGCCACAAAAAGCATAAAGTAGGGAGAATTTATAATACGACCAAGGCTATCCCCTAGGTAGACATTGATTTTAAAAAAGGATGTCAACAAACTATCCTCGATGAATTAGAACAATGAAATCCCCCAGGGTGTTAAGTAATGAAAATTCTCTCCATAAATCATAAGGGTTTGGGATCAACCCAAAAAATGAGATCCTTGTGGAGGTTACTCTTTGTACATAGGTTGTACCTCTTTTTCATTCAAGAAACCATGATATTGAAGACTGTATGCAAGATGACCCTGAGAAAATTGTTCCCATATTGGTCCTTTGACTGTGTAAGAATAATTGGACAAGGAGTTGTCAAAAATTGTAAGAACAAATTCCACCTAGTAAGCAGTGCAAAGGATACACATTGTTTACATGCCACCTTATTTTCTGATGATTTAAACAGGAATATCGATCTTCTTAACATCCCTAATCCCCACCAAGATCAAAAACCATTATGGCATGACATTGTGGACTAGGTTCTTATAGAATCCCCTCACTCATACTTAGAGGGGACTTAAATTTGATAGTGAACAATGCAAAAAAATGCGGCCCAAAAGCTAAATACGACCCACTAGCTATTTTTTTCTGAGAGTTGTTTGAACAAGAAAATTTGGTAGATATAAAATCAATCACTTTTATAGGATACATGGTCAAATAAGAGAAGAGGAAATGAGTTTATCGGTAAAAGGCTAAATCATTTTTTTATCAAGGAATCATTCCTTGTTTATTTTCAATGATTTAGATTTGGGGTTCATCCCATAGGGGGTTCTGATCATGCAACTATTGTGGTTGAGTTGGATAAGTCCCCTTAGAGACCTCCTCCACCATTCAATTTAAACCCACATTGGCTCTCGGACCTAAAGTATGTACAAAATATCATGGAGGCTTGGAATCATATCACATGGGACCAAGGGGACCCAATGACTCAACTTCAAAGAAACTTGATCTTAGTAAAGATAATCTTAGAGGAATGGAGAAAAGAGAATTTTGGAAACTTTAAACCCCTATTCAAGGAGTTTGAAGGTTGGATCACAACAATGCATGAGCAAGCATGCATAAATACTTTCAATTTGGAAATGACGGAGGAATTTTCAAAACTTGAAAAAGAAAGAAGCACCCTACTGACTTGGGAGGACGCTCACTAGAATATGAGGAGCCTTACAATTTGTCTCCAAGAAGGAGACAATAACACAACCTTTTTCCACAAATAGGTGGTTTCTCGAAAGGCATACAACAAAATTTGCAGAATTTTGGACCATCGAGGTACTATTTATGAGAATTTTGATTATATAAGTGAATTAGGGGTGCCACATTACAAAGCAATGTACACCCAATATCCCAAAGAAACTTTAAGAAGTGTATTGTCTATTGCCTCAACATTCCCCAATTGGATAAATGAACATGATAATGAGAACTTGATGGCACCAATCCAGGAACAAGAACTCAAGAGAGCAGTCCTAAAACTCCAGGCAAACAAGTCCTCGGGTTCGACTAGACTTGTTGTTGAATTTTGTGAGGCTTTTGGGAACTCATAAACCAACATTTTCCACTGATTATTGAACAATCTAGAAATGAAGGCTAAATTCTTCATCCTTTCAACTCCACCTTCCTGGAAACTATCCCAAAGGTTAGAAACCCCTCCAACTTTGATAAAAAAAAAATCAATGTCATTGTGCAATAGTATCTATAAAATAATCTCAAGTGTTATAGCCTATCACCTCAAACCTTTCCCCTCTTTCAACATATCCTATGAACAAATGGGATTTATTCATGGAAGGTATATACATTACACCATAGGATCCACTTAGGAGTTAATCCACACAATCAAGACACATAATAAAAGAGCCTTCATATCCAAAATAGAATTTTTTAAATCATGTGATCAGACGAACTGGTTGTACCTGAGAATCATACTACTACAAGTCAGTTTTCATTGGCCTTTCATCTCTTGGATAATAGCTTGTAATTACATTGCTTTTTTTGATATATTAATCAATGGCTTAGACACCACTTTCTTCACCACATCTAAGGGATTATGTGAGTGGTGCCCTCTTCCCCCCTCGTTTTCTTGATCATCACCAAAGGATTGAGAAGACTTATAAAGTCCAAGGTTAGACTATGAAAAATCATGGGAATAAAACTACCAAGCACTATATGGATAACTCATCTCATGTTTGTATATGATCTTCTCTCATTTTGAAATGGTTCCACTTGGGAAGCCAAAGCATATGCTTGTATCATGGACCTGTTTTCCCATGCTACAAGGATGGAAATCAACAAAGCAAAATCATTCAATCGCTATAGTATTGTACATCAGTTTCAAAAGGAGATGATTTCAAAATTCCATCCTTTCATGGTTCGAGCTTTTGAAACGAAACTCGTATATCTAGGATTCCAACTTAATCCCAACAACTATTAGATAAATGACTAGACCCAAATTATAGAAAAAATGAAAGATTAAGTCACCCATTGGACTCATAGATGGGTATCTAGAACGACAGACTTTTCTTGATTAAGATTGTGCTTCAATAAATATATATCTGGTGGTTTTCTATTGTCATTCCTTTAAAACACATCTTAACACGATTAAGATAGATCTTCTTCAAATATCAATGGATGGGGAACAAGGAAGAAGGAGGATTGGTACTAGTCTCCTAGGAATATCACGCCTAGAAGAAATTAGAAGATGGGGCATCAAACATCTGGGTAAATTTGGGAAGGCCCTCGTTGTAATGGGCATATGGAAATTGATTAGTTGGGAAAGTTGTTAGCAAGAAAATTTATATAGCAAATACACTACACCATCTTCCATTGAAGATCGACTTAGGAAAACCCAAAAATCATATAAAGGGGGGTCTAACTTCTATAAGGCACTAATTCTAATGAAATTTTTTTATCACTAAACACCTTCGTTGGAAATAGGAAATGGAGAAAGGGTCATATGGGAATGAACTACTAGGTAGGGCAAGATACAATTTACAAAATGTCAATACATCTAGTGGATGCAGTCAGGAACTGGAACCTCCATACATTGGATCAAGTGGCAATGGACCTTGGGAGTACTCCATAAGCATGGAACAATGCATAGGACATAGGGCTTTATGGTTATGAAGGAAAACTCTGGAAAAAGTACATAAGTAGCTTGATTAAAGCATGGATTTTTCTATGAAAGGAGAAATACAAATTGTCGTGGGGAGAAAAAGCCTCAATTGGAAGCTATAGCATGAGACTAGTCTAGATAATATAGCACCCAACTATACATCCAGGTGTCGAATAATGGAAATGGACAAAAATACAGAAATCATCAACCCCTCCTAATACTATAATGCATGCATGGTTGGCCATAAAAGACAGAATCCCAACTTCGGATATGCTAAGGAGACGTGGATGGAATGGCCCAAGAAGGTGCCCACTTTGTGGGGAACAAAAAGAGACGATATCTTATCTGCCAATCCACTCCTATTTCATTAAGGAGTTCTAGACAATAGCTCAAATATTATACAAAAAACAATTCAGTGGATAAGTGGCAACATACACGAGGCTTTGGAATAGTGGTCAAAACATGCAGTGTTGAAAGACACAATATTAGCATTTGATATGTTATGGCGTCCATGGCTTGCAAGAAATGAAAGTATTTTTCAAAGATAAGATTCAAACATCTACAATGTTTTCTATAAATTGAAGGTATACAAAAACTCCTCACCACCAAACAAGACTCCCAGACCTCCCTGTATACTAGTCCCTCTAGTATTTGATCTCATTTTAACTAGAGGGTATTTTCATGGAGCATCCCAAGGAAATTTGGGTATTGGTGAGGTCATAGGTTCTCTCATATTACCCTTGAAATGAAAATTATCCTTCAAGTTTGGCATTAGAAGAGAAACAAACAACATGGTCGAATTGATAACAATAGACACAATATTAGACTTAGCATGAGAAGCGGGTATTAGAGCACTAGTAGTCTTTGGGGACTCTAAAATCATAATAAACTAGGTAAAGGAATCCATATTAGAATTCAACATTGCACATTGTGCTTGCATTCAGAAGGTAAGAGAAAAGAGCTCACATGCATCTAGCAAAAGAAGTTGCTGAGGTCACTCTAGACACAATGCTCATAGAGCATTCCATAGAGGGTCTTTCTCTACCTAGAATTACAATTTTATTTTTGGAATATAAATTGAAGGTGAAGTCATTTTTTATGAGAATCCCCTCAAAAGAACACATGGGAAAGGCATACAACCTATGCACAAAGTCAAGTGTTATGTTTTGAATGAGTGAATAGTACTCTAGATATTCTTTGGTAGTGCCTCCTTGAGAGGCTAGATGGATCTAAAGGGGTTGTGAAAGATGATAGAACAATTATAGAAAGTTTGTGCCCTAGCTAATTATTGTATATGAGTACTCCTTTTATAATAAAAATAATTAGAATTTTTTCATTTGAAAAACAATTGTACATGTAGTTGAACAATACAGATATAAAAATTATTTGATTTCCTTGCATCTCTTCTTGAACCATCATAAATTAATAGAACACCATCTACACAAAGAAAATGTGTTAGATTTGGATTTCTTGTCGACTTAATACCTATTAAAGCTCTAATTATTCTTGCATCCATGCCCTACTCAAACCCTCTGCTAAAATTAGAAACAATAGTGGGAATAGAGGGCTTCCCTCTCTAAGCCCTCTTGGTGACCTAAAAAAATTAGAGGTTGAGCCATTAATTAGAAAAAAAAAAAAATTGATGTTGAACAAGTCATTACCCAATTTACAAAGTGTACACCAAACCCAAGGTGAAACAATATAAAACTTAGATACAACCATTTTTCTTGATTATATGCTTTATATAGATCGAAATTTAGAGCCATAGTTCGTATTGTTTTAGTTTTTATGTGTGCATCACCTCTTGAATGATACCAATAACATTATGAATCTATTTGGTATGTAAGAACCCGAACTGTTCCATAGAGATTGACTCAGAAAATAACATTTTGACCCTCGTAGCAATAATTTTGGCAATGTTCTTATATATACAATTGCACAAGGAGATATGCCTAAAGTCATCAAAAGAACGAGAGTTGTCTTTTTTATGGATTACGGATAAAAAAGTGGAGTTGAAAGCCCAAACACCTTCCCATTATTAAATGAATCCTCCACAACCATTACTAAATCATCTTCTATCAAATCATAAAACCCCAAAAAATATTCCATGGTCCATCCATCAAGCCTAGGACTCGTGTCCTTTTGAAAGTTGTGGATGACCATCTAGAACTCTTCTTTAGTAATTTCTTCCATCGTTCTCGCATTCCTTAGGTCATGAACAAAAATAGGAAAGAAAGATGTCATCTTAACAACCTCAACAATGTTTACCATATCATCCTCTCTATAGACTTGACCAAAATTCTCCAGACACAACTCAACAATGTCTTTGAAGATATAGGATTTGGATATATCATTTCTTTGAATTTCACAAATAATATTTTTATTTTTTCTATAATTGGAAAAATCAAGGAACATATTTGTGTTCTCATATCCTTTAGAGAGCCATAACACTCTACTTTTCAACCTCCAAACAACCTCTTTGTCTACAAGAATCTTCCTCTTTTTCTACTCCAGTACCTTCAAATTTTCTTATGAGATTCATCTAAACCCTCTTTTCCTCCTTGATCATAAGCTTCAACAATTTGGTATTTTGATGAAACTAGGTCTTGTTCATACTTTATTATTTTAGTGAGCCCAAATAGACATTATTCTTTTGATATATTTAATATTAGAGTGAATTGAATAATTTCTAGTTGATTCCCTTTGAGAATAATCAAAATGTTTCCACTCCTTCTTTACTTGATTAACAAAATCCACATCCTCCAAGCAAGAAAGATTAAATTTAAAGGAAACTTTGGGCTTGAATTCCTCCTTTGTAATTTGAATGAGAACTGGCACACGATCTAAATCCCATCTAGATTCAATCCACTACTTAATTGTATATTGGTCTTGCACCAGAGCTTGTGATATGAGAAATTGGTCTAATCATTTTGCCACTTGATCTTCCCCTACCCTTTCATTCCTCTAGGTGGGTGCCATATTTATGGGGTTTACATCTACCCATCCAATTTCCTCCAACTTAATAACAAAAAATATGCCAAAGGATATGCCATTGCAAAACTTCCCCGTATTTTATCTTTACTTAGGGTAAAATTTAAATACCCTCCTAAAATAATATTATGCTTTCTCGTAGAATCATTATCCTCCCAATAAGCCATCTATTTTCATAAGGTGCATAAGTGGTCACCACAAAGAAAAATTTCCTTGACTCTAAGGAAATGAGTTCAACTCCAACTCCTAATTCAAAAATCACGGAGCTAGTCAGTCTTATAGTTTGTTTTCTCCACCCTATAATTAAAACTTTGGAACTACCTACAAAATTAATACAGAGAAAATCCCAATCTTTCATAAATTTTAATAAATCCCATGTAATTTTGTCCCTAACCCCCATTGTTTCTTGTAGTAGAATCATGTCCAACTTATGCAAATCAACCAACCAACAAAGGGAAAAATTATTTGAAGGTTTATACAACCCTATCACATTGAATGTTGTAGTGATAATGGTAAACCCTCCTCTAGGGAATTGCCTCTAAGAGGCTTGGATATATTTTTGTGTTTACCAAATTCATATGCCAAATTCATATGGTATTTTCATCCCTTCCCACAATTGACTTTCCCTTTTGCATCATCTAGGCTAAGACTGATCTAGATGGATGTCAGTGGCCTCCCACCTATTCCAACTGGTTCATTTTGGCAGTTT
>CBVK0100138691.1:0-15870 GCA_900067695.1 Picea abies | reverse complement strand
AACTAATCCACCGCCTATAGCCCATCACCCAACCAAATAACCATCCTTTTGTCATATAAAAGGATATGTTGGCATCTCATTCCACATCTATACATAAGAACAATGAAACTCTGCCCATTTCACATCCCCTCCTTGCCCCAAGTAATTGCATCCCTTTTGTCATAATTGTCTTAGAACTCCCCAATTTTCCCTTCTTCCTCCATCAGAAACCCATTTCATTTCCCAAGAAGAATGTTGAGAGGAGAATCTATACAGAGGTGCACTTGGATCTTGGTGAAGAGGAGCCCAGACCAGGTTGGTGGAGCAGTAGTCGGCTTTGGTTGTAAGTGATCATTGTATTATCAATAAAAGAAGTATTTTTCCTATCCCAAATCATGGTGTATTGAATGTTTCTATTTGATTTATGTTTTTATTCTAACATCTAACCCTTATTTATATTTGAATTGCATGCTTGTGGCTTTTTGTTTTTCTATCTTTGAATGCAGGCTAGCCTTGGGAGGAGGTTTGCAGTCGGCGAGGCTTTCAAGCATGAGAGGATCATCACCAGATGCAGAGTAGAGGTACAGTTACCCGATCCTTCTCACTTTTTCCTTTCTTGTATAAGTCTGGGGTATGTTTGGGGTAGTTAGAAAAGTAGTTGACCTTTAGACGGTTTTGATCTGCCTACATTTTGAACCCTAGTGTAATCTTAAGGGGGGGTTTTCCCTCTAGCAATGATTAAGTCTTATTGAAATCGAGAGGATTATGTTTAATACCCAAGTTGAAACCCTTGTTTACACAAATACATTATGAACATTATAGAAAATTGCATATTTGTTTAATCTATTTTAAAGATTACTTGAAACTCTTCAATATATCTATAATAGCGTTATATTAGATTTGTTTCTAGATGGAGAAGCCAAAAGTTGATTTGACATTTCTAAAATTTAAAATTTAAAGAGGTGATGCGTGTTTCTATTACACTTACCACTAAAAACACTAGATCTAAAATTGTTGCATGTCATCTACCAAATTCACCCGTAAGTTTTATTCTTCATAGTTGGTTTATTATGATGATTTCCATTGAAGAAAATTTTCATATCAGAGAGCACCTACATTGCGTATTTTTTTTTATTGTATTCATATTAATAACCATCATTCCAAACATTCTTGACTTAATATTCATATGAAATTTAAATAGAGATCATTCCAAACATCCTTGACTTAAGATGCACATTTCTTCTACTCTTACCATAAAAAAGGACGATTTCTAGAATTGCTTGTCATATACAAAAATTCACCTCATTGGTTAGTTAATATGCTTCCCAAGGGAATTTTCATACGAGAAAAACCCTATATTATAAGATAACATGGCCTTTCAATCTTGGCAAAACATATTTAAAAATCCATAGTTGAGCCAAACAAAGTTCTTTCTTTTCCTAGTATTAAATTCTGAAAAGTTCGGTCTTCTTTTAGGATGGTAAAAAATTATCTTCACAACCATAAATACATATATCTCTATATGTATATGAAAAAATTAAAAAAAATGTGTATATATGTAGTGTTTTTTTTTCTTTGATTTTATTTGATTAATATGATGTTATTGTATGAGGGCATTCTAGTTACATGAATAATTTAGCTGGTTGAAAGATATATTTATGAATAAAGATATATCTATGTAATTATCGATTGATGTGTACATATATTTTTATGGTTTATGCTTAGATATTCTTATGATGTTATAAAATATTAAAAAAAACACATAGTTAAATGATGAAATATATTATATTATATGATGTTGCAAATGGTTTGTCAAGTGTAACAGGAATAACCACATGTGCATATGGAATTTGGATTAAGTCAAGATATGTGGACTAAGGATGGGGTTGGGTTATGTATTATTGACATGTATAGAGCATTGCTTATTGTTTATTCATGATTATCGGACAATGATATTTGATATGTTGTCTCTAGATGTGTGTAGAGACAAGGAAACATTTTCCAATAAGATTACACATCGAAAAAAGGGTTGTATGATGAGATGTGACATGAGTACCATGAGGGGGAGGAGGACTAGGTAACCTCTTCCTACCTATATCCTATTTTCCATGTAGTAGGTTGGAAAACATATGTTTTCTATTTTTTCCTAGAGGTTACACATTGTCTAAGGATAGACCATTGAGTTATTCACTTATGAAGTTCTATTGAGGGGCATGCAATAAGGTGTTAATCCTTATTATTTTGAGGCCATTAGTATCTCACCAGTGGTGAATGAGCTAGGTTAGTTAAGTCCCAACCATGACACCATCTTCCATCATTGAAAAATGATACTTGAAGGACATGTAGAAACCCACCACCCCTGGTACATACTAGTAAGTAGTACTTGAAAGGTGTGTACGAGAATGAAACCCTTGGTATAATGCACTTGAAGGATTATAGAGGTTATTTCTAGCTCTCGGTGCAAGGAAGGCTATGAGTTAACTTGTTCTCTCCCTTGGTATTAAATTTGATTTGGTTTATGTATACTTTGGAGAAAAGTATCCTTTGGCATATTCATTTTTTATCATGGGAAATTAAATTAATTGCATGATTGGTTTGATTGATCATATAGACTTATGCACATTTTTGTAAAAACAAAGAAGGAAATATAATTTACTTTATAATTGGAAATGTAAATGCATATAGAAAGGGTTGAGTGAAATGGAAAGAAAAGTGTTTTTAATTAAATAGAAAATAACAATTTCATGTGCACCCACTCAATGAAAAAAAAGAAAAGGGATGTAGGGAAACTCTAAGAGTCAAAATAGGAGAAGAGGTTGGGATGTGTTGAATAATATATATTTTGTATTTTAAATTAAAGAATTACTTGTGCATGGAGTGATGGATGGGTTGGTGAATAATATACAATTAGTAATTAAAATAATTAGTATTTTGCATGATATGCACAAATGAGATGAGAATCAAAGGCTATATAAGAAAGGAGTATTGGGATTTATAACTCATCTTTTTGTACCCTAATGTTGGATGGATTGGAAAATTTTAGGGGATTAAAATTTCATATGGGCTAATTTTCCCTGTTTTTTTCCCAAAAATGATTCGTCAATTTCATTTTTTCCTAAGCAATTATTCTCCCAAATTCTATAGAATACAATTATTTTACCTTAAAAGTCACCAAAAAATTATAGAAACTATATAAAATACATAGAAATTTGAATATTTTTATGAAAAATATCATCAAACGTTTTACGGTTTTAATATTAAGGACTAGTAAGATTCACCAAGGTTTCAATTATCCCTCGAGATGTTCTAGGTTGTTGCTGGAATGATGTTGAGGCACCCCAGGGGCCAAGACTCAAGATGAATCTTAAGGCCATATTTGTAATAAAATAATTGTGAAATATTTGCGAAGTTTTTCCCTCTCTCTCTCTCTTTCTTTTGAAATTATAGGACCTCAAACAATTCTTAGTTGATATGACAAATGATCTCAACTATCAGAGGCATATGTCTACGAGTGTTTCAGATAACCAAGATTAAAAGGGAGATGAAATGGTGGATTAGAGGAAATAATAAAATAAACATAAAAGGCACTACTCATAATGAATCTTGTAGCCTATGTGAAATGAATATCATGTTCAAAAATTAAGGGTTCAGCTACTCTAACAAGTGTAAACAGATCAATAAACAAATGCTTCAAAAATTTAACACCTTCATACACTCAAATACATGGAGATACCATTTGCATATCATTTAAATGCACAAATAAATGGGAATAAATGTTCATACATTCAGAGGAAATCACTTCTATCTCATAACCAGACATCATACAGTAACATTGAATATGAGGAATGGCATGTTGTCTGATTTTTTATAAATCATATATGATACAAGAAAAGTAAGAATGGTAGAATATGCTTTACAAGAACACATGTACACCAGAATGAGGAATTACAAATTGAAACTTAAACGTGGGGGATGAATCTTTGGTTGCCTGCTTCATTTATCAACTGATTGTGCTCAAGGTATCTCTATGGTCGAAAAACTCTGGTTACAAGAAACTCTTTAACTCCCCAAAGTGTCAACCTCAACAATGGGTGTTGGCACAAGGGTAGACCCAGGGTTCAACGCTTACAACAATGCACCAACAAAAACCTAACTACTGGCCCTTTCGGCAACACCTGTGAAGCAGATGAAGTCTCACCTGAGGTAGAGGTAGGGGTATTTACGGGACTCAGATGTCTACAACCTTAGCTGGGACATAGATCTGTGATTGTAACACCTTAACATAACACTTAGCAATTATAGTTCATTAGTATTCATCCTTAGTTTACAACACAATTAAACCCTAATAATAGATCAGTGTTGTATTCACACAGATCCAATAGATTCAAGCACTAAGCATACCAACATAGATCAGATCTAGTATTCATTCATATTATTCAGCACTAACCTATCATATTAGATTCTTCTAAGCATATATCATTGCAATAATCATTTAACCACATAAACAAGAGAACAACCATAAATCACAAAGAAACCACAATGCAGGATATACGTGGTTCACCCCACCCTGGGGCTACGTCCACCAACTCTTCTTCTTTGTTTCTTTTTGTCAATCTTCTACATGCATAGAGCCATGGTATATTACTCCGTGAAGGACAGGAGATATGAAAGCACTCCGCTAGATCCCCCTTCCCTGAGTTATAGCACAAAGCCTCTTCACAATCTATTACAATCACTTGCACTTATCTCTACAAGTTCTCAACATAGCATGCACAAAGCACTTACAATTTGCACTTAGCACAGTACCAAAAACCTCTTCTTCAATCACATAGATTGAACTACTTCCTACATCACCTATCTTTCTATTTATATATTACAAAAAGGACCTAAACATGGGTAAACCCATGGGCCGACATCCCCATACCCTGTCAAGGTTAAGGTGCTTGGGGGTGGCTTCGACCTATGGTTGGGTGACGATAGTGATATTGTCTATGGTTAAATGAGCACATCCATCATATTCTAACACTAATAAATTTAGAAACCATAAAGGCTAACATAATACATGTTATTTGATTGCCTCCTCCTGAACAACATTAGATGGGAGAGAATTCTACTGCTCAATATCCATGTCATCTTTCATCTAGTGTATTGTTTTTTCCTTTTTGAAATATGCTTGAACATAGTTGACATACATCTTGTAGTTTGAGGATGAAGAGTGGGAGTCTTTACTAATATTTATTGTCAAATTCCTTAGCATGCTACACTTTGATTCCATGGCATCTATCTTCCCTCTTTGCTAAACCAACAGGTTCATTATTTCCGTATGATGTGAGGCACATTAATCTTCATTCTCATGAACTTTTGATGTCACTGAGAACATGGAGCTTCTATTACACTGGATAGATTCCTCATGCCTTCACAATGTTCTTCTAAATTTTAGAACATCTCTGTGGTCCATGATTTTTAGGCTCAAATAAAAAATAACTGAGGGCAGAGTTGGATTGGAAACATGATGACCAAATTTAGCTCCAATACATAGGGGAAAACCTTTGTCCCACAAAAATAACAAAAGGATGACAAGCACATTGTTCTTCCACAAATGACTGTAACCTGCATTGAATCTCTTACCACATGCAATCCTAGTTGTGGACCAATAGATAAAATTCAAACATTTTAAAGAAATGGTGCATATAGACAATGATTTAATTCTCATGAAGAAAAGAAAGTGAGTGAGATAGTTCCTAAGGAACAAGAAAATAAAAAGACCCTACCTAAGTACCTTTTCCTAAGCCAAGTCCAAAACAAAAAGCAGTGTGTTTAGCTTAATTTTCCACATGGGTGAGAAAAAAGAAGATATTGAGTGTTAGGTAGCAAATAAGATCACCACACACAAGATGTTAGTGTTAGTGGAACACTTAGAAATATAAAACATAAACAAAAACAAAGAATTAGATACATAAGATGCAAGAGGATAACAAAACAAGATGAGAGATTGTCACCAATGGATTACGCTACGATTGATACTACCATAGAGGATAGTGTAAGCACAAGGGGCTCTCCTTTTCCTCCTTCAGAGGGTCCTTGTTGTTCACAATATAACCTTTCTCTCTCTCTCTCTCTCTCTCTCTCTCTTATGGATGTACACGAAGTTGCAAAGATCTCTTCAAGGGAAGAGGTCCAATGCACTTGGCTTGGTAGCTATGGATGCAAAGATGAGGTTGGGAGAATGATTCTCTAATCTCATATGAGCAACATAACTTTTCCTTTTACTTCTATCTTGGAATGCATACCAATGGTTTTTTTATATGGGCCTTCTTCAAGCTTTCAAATGTCTGGTTTTGAGTGTGGAATAAAGTCCACTTGGGTGTGGCTCCCCATGCTCAAGTGAACATGAAGCCACTTGTTGTACCAAAGTTTAATGTTGAAGGGATCGAACTCCCTTGGTACCTTGACCAGAAAATATTTGCGATGGGAGTTTCTTCATAAATGCATCAAATGTGCTTTAACTTTCAGCTATGGTCGGGTGCATGCAAGTTTCGATAGGAACACTCACGCACAAATCATGCAAAATTCACAATGTTAGGTTGCACATATTTACTAAAAACCCACTTTCCATAGTTTTCCTCTTCGCTGAGTGAGGTATGTCAATGCCATGAGTAGGCATTTTGGTGTATTGGATTGATGACTTCTCTGATGATCACTTGTATATCTCGATGAGCGATTTTTAGGTGATAACAAATGCCCCTTGATGTGTGAGGTTAGGAGGAAAGGTATAGATGAAGAACACCATAATTTATTTTGGTGTATGCATTGATTCTTGTATAGAGAGAAAGAGAAAAAAATTTGAGGGAACAAGGACGATTCTTGGAGGAAGGAGAGATCCACCTGCAAAAACACAATCCTACTAAGAAAAAATATCTTTATACAAACGAGGCGGGCATGCCCTGTGCTCGTGCCATAACCAAGAATAATTACAATGATAGAAAAGAGGTTGAGGCCTCTGGTCATATCGTCTGAAGTATGAAGACTAAGATGATCTTGTGACTGAAAAACTTGATGAAGTAGAGATCTGCAGTGCCTTCGAGGGTGTTGGTAACAACAAATAATGGTTTTGAAGGAGAACTTTCCCTAGATATTGACGTGAATATTTGAGGTGTATGTTCATTACTTGATGGCATTGATGGCCTATCAAGTCTAGGGGTCTTCAACTAGAATGGAAAAATGCATTTGTCGTAAAGTAAGTGTTATACCTCGAGATGTTTGAGGCTGTTATTGGAATGATGTCGAGGCACCTCAGGGGCTAAGACTCATGCTGAATCTTAAGGCCAAATTTGCAGTAAGATATTTATGCAATATTTGGGAAGTTTTTCCCTCTCTCTCTTCCTCTTATGAAATTATAGAACCTTAAATAGTCTCAGCCCAGATGACAAATGCTCTAAACTATCAGAGGCATATGTCTACGAGTGTTTTAGACAATCAAGATTTAAAAGGAGAATGAAGTGGTGAATTGGAAGAAAAACAAGATAAACATACAAGGCACTATTAAGAATGAATCATGTAGCTTATGGAAATAGAAAAATGTGCTGAGCAATTAAGAATTCATCAGCTCTAACAGGTGTATATAGATCAATTAAACATGCTTCAAACAATAAACGTCTTCATACACTCAAATTCAAAGAGGCACCCTCTGCATATCATTCAAATGAATAAACAAAATGACAAGAAATGGTCATACATTCAGAGGAAATCACTTTTGTGTCATTACTAGACATCATATAATAATATTGAACATGAAGAATGGTCTGCTGTCTGAGATTTTATAAATCAGATCTGATACAAGAAAGTAAAAATGGGAGGAGATGCTTTACAAGAACATAAACACAATATAAGAATTATAGACTGAAAACTTAAACGCACAGGATGAATCTCTGACTTCTTGCTGGATTTATCAACTGATTGTGCTCAAGGTTTCTGGTCAAACAACTCTGGTTATAAGAAACTCTTCAATTCCCCAAAGTGTCGAACTCAAAAATGGGTGCCTTCATTGTCTTTTATTCCTATCGCTCATTCCCTAAAACTACTTCTTGAAACCATTTCCAACTTCTTGAATATTCTTATGGCTTCTTGATTCTTGAGCGGTTTCACCTCTGGTCAAAATTAATTAATTTTGCCTAAATAAATCTTGTTATGTTGATATCGTGGGGTAGATTTGTCCCTGAATATTCTCTGTAATCATTTCTTATGTTGTTGGGCACTCAAAATCAAATCTACATAGGCGTGAGACTCAACAACCATCAGATCAAATTTGGTGTGCAAACTTGACCGTTGATCGAGGTCACCCATTGTATATATCAAGGTTAGAAAAGGTGTAAACTTAGAAACCATCGAATCGATCTTAGAGAGATATCGCGGCTATTGATCTCAAACATTTTAGGCTTGATGGATTATTTGTATATCGATTAATATTGACCATTGATTTCAAAACAAGCGTGTGACTAGATATGGACCGTTGATCGATTCCACTTGCAGGAGATCCGAGAGTATATTTGGATTGTCCATCAAGGTGCCCATTAGGGTCATCGGGTTTTGGGTTACAATAAGGACTCCGAAAAGGGGACTCCGACTTTGAATCTTGACCATTGATATAGAATTCAAAGGGGAGGTCTGACGACGCATGAGATTCATCGATCCGGCTCGACCAAGAACCCAAAATCAGCTAAGGAAAAGGTCATCATGCTGATGTCATATTGACATGTGTCAGATTTTCATTAGACCATTTTGAAAATGAGGTTGTAGCCAAGATTCACATGTGTCACCCATTCTTGGAATGTTGACCTATGTATTTGGTGGTTTTCCCACATCCACGTGGTAGTCGTTGATTTTCCATGACAATGCTCCACAAGAATGCTAATACGACACTTGGTCGGGAATCTTTGATACTCGAGAGAATATATAGACCATTAATCGGTCCCACTTGAAAGAGGTTCGAGAGATAATTTGGATCATCCATTGAAGGTGCCCGTCAGAGTATTCAGGGTTTGAGCTTCAAATGGAACTCCAATGAGGGGACTCTGAGCTTGAATCTCAGTCATTGATATGGAGGTGCAAGAGGAATCCCAATTATGCATGAGACCCATCAATCTAACTAGACCAAGAACCCAAAATCATATAAGGCAGAGTTCGTCAAGATGATATCATCCTTGACACATGGCACTTTCACACTGGTACACATTAACAACGATGTGGCACGAAGACATGACATGTGTTACCCATATTTGATACACTTTGGGGCACTTTTGGTGGGTTCCACCTGTCCATGTGGTAGTCATTTATTGGATCTAACAATGTTCTACTGGCAAGTTGACATCACACCTAGTTGAGAGGCTTTGATACCTAGGAGTAGATCTAGACTGTTGATCAGTACCACTTGAAAAAGGTTCGAGATCAAATCTAGATCGTCCATAGGTGGTTCCCAACGGAGTGGTCTAGGTTTATATTTAAATACCCCTCACAACTCCAGATCAATAGTCACGATGTGGTCTTAGAGTCCCCTGGACAAAGTCACATTTGAAGTCCAAACCTAGACCACTCCATTGGGAACCACCGATGGACGATCCAGATTTGATCTCGAACCTTTTTCAAGTGGTACTGATCAATAGTCTAGATCTACTCCTAGGTATCAAAGCCTCTCGAACCTTTTTCAAGTGGTACTGATCAACAGTCTAGATCTACTCCTAGGTATCAAAGCCTCTCAACTAGGTGTGATGTCAACTTGACAACAGAGCATTGTTAGATCCAATAAATGACTACCACATGGATAGGTGGAACCCACCAAAAGTGCCCCAAAGTGTATCAAATAAAGGTAACACATGTCATGTCTTCATGCCACATCATTGTTAGTGTGTACCAATGTGAAAGTGCCATGTGTCAAGGATGACATAATAAATTGTGAATTGAATCTTGCATGGGAGAGTTATAGCATTGGAATATAGATTAGAACATATATTTCCAATTGTTTTGAAACATAATCAAATCTCTTATCCTTAATTAGGACCTCTAGGATATTTTTTGGGCATTTTCACAAAAAATAAATCCCATAAAATAGAGGCATACACACTTCTATTAAAGCATACTAGCACATATGTCAAGAAATACACTCTTTTCCTTCATCAAAAGCATGTATGCATCATATAACAAGCTTTCCCAACATAAAATTTTGGATTTGAATGGTCTAAAGGGAGGAATTTAATGGATTTTTCCCCTTTGATTGAGGTGGTAATATATGTTTTCTTAGGTATTGTTTTATTCTCTTATTAAGTGTATTGAGACCTTTAATAGTTTGAATAGAAGTAATCATTTGATATAGAAGTCATCCTACACATCTGTCATCTCTTCCTATACCAAAGGTTCATGGAAAATCACCTACATGTGAAGTAATGCCAATGATACAATACTTCCAAAGGACATTAGATGCATTGACTAATAGATGATATAAATTAGAAATCTAGTGGCACATTTATTCCTAGAGAGAGACCAATAAATTCTCCTAAGGATAGTGTTTATAGAAAATTGGAAAATGTTAAGTTTCCAAATTTCAACTCCCTAGGACAAGGTAATAGGTTAGTTCCAGGGTATGATTCTAGATTTATAGAGCTCTTGAGGCATGCATTACATCTAAACATAGTGAAGTTATCGATCAAAACGTTTATGTATGGGATAAAATACGACATTATATCAAAAGTTTGTATATTGATGCCATGTACTTTATAAGAGGTAGTTCAAAGGGATATCATAGACAATGAAAGAAACATGGGAGGTGGTCAGTTGAGACCATATAGACCTTTATTTATAGGAGGAAAAAGACATAGTTCTTAGTCAATTAACACATATAGCCTAGTGATAGGGAATAAGGATTCACCAAGGGTCCATGTGATAGAGACTTAGAGACATCAATTAGGAGGTCATAGGCCACCATAGAGGCCACCAATGCAACAAGGTAGTGCTAGACCACAACAACAACAAGGTAGTGCTAGACCACAACAATATTGTAACACCTTGGTTTTAACCCTTATGAACTATAATGTATTATGTAATTGTGACTTAGGTTGGTGAGCCAATAAAGTTGAAAAGGGGTCGGAGTGCCTAGGAAATGTAATACATCTATATAAATTAATAAAAAATACATCGTTGGTTGCAAGATGAACAAGTACAATAGAGATAGGGGGATATGATTCCACAAGAGAGGGGGCTTAAGGGGATAAGTATTTTTATTATATTTTGTTTACCCATAATTTATTCTATGAAGAAAAGTGGTTACATGAGCTTCTTGGGAAGAAGGCCACGTGGTTCTTGTTTTCATGTAATTATATAAAAATCCCTTGTGGATTGTTTTGGGGATTCACTTGTTCTTATTCATTCATTGTTACACCTTTCTCGCTATTTCATTTTTTGGTGCCTCATTCTTAATAATTCATGTTCTCTTAGTTTGAGCATGGAAATGAATGGCTGGAAGAGGAGAGCCATTGATAGATGGTTGCAATAAATTACTGACCATTCCAGGAGGGAATGGATGCATGAATGCATGAGATTGATGGAAGTGCGGAAATAACTATCCACAACTAAGAATCCTTGGATTTTCCAGCAGATAGATTTCCTGACTAGTAGCATTGGGGTCCTTGAGAGAAATGGATAGAAAGGTGTTCATTTCTTTGGGTTGTGTAGGCTGAGGGGGAAAGAGAGCTAGAAATTCAGATTTGTTGTGTGTTTGGGAAACTTGACAGCTATTTAGACAATTGTTGTGTCTTTTAGATTTGTCCTAGGACCCGTCCTTGTGGATTCATATCCCTGGCTCGAGAGTGACCTACTGTTGAGAGTAAAATAACAATAATGTCTATGGTTGGGAGGAATGTCCTTGGTCTGCAGGTAGTTGGTGAATGTTTACCTGCAAAGATAAGTGCTCTCTCTACTTTCTATATAATGTATATTTCATTGTGTATTTAATTATCTCTGAGATATGTATTTATAATGTGCCTGTCTGTTGGTTATTTGTTGTGCATGGAATATTGTTTCTTTCTTTTATGTTGTAGCATGGATATTGATTAATGCATGTGGGTCTTTCATGCATGATTTTAGATTAAATGTTATTAGAATTTGAGATCAGTTCAGAAGCAAGTTTTTGGAGTAGCGTGACCAACCTGTGGGTGGATGGGTATGTTATAGATTAGCGTGGTTAGCCTGAGGCTGGTTGCATACGTTACAGATTGGTATCAGAGATTCTGGTTGAAACATCAGACTAGTATGGGCTGGAAGGAGTTTGAATTTGAGAAATTCATTGTCACATATTTTGAAATATGTGAATTTGGGGAAAAATGGAAATATTAGAGAGAAATATACCCAGATTCGTGGGAAAATTCGAGTTGAAATAATTCAGGTTTGTCTGATAAGTTTAATGGGTTCGATATGCAGAGTTGCAGATATGAGTTCGACTTGGAAGGTTGAAAGTTCCTATTTTTTTAATGTCCGTTGTAGTGTGAGGAGTAGAGGAATCCAATATAAACCTAAATCTTAGGAGAGGTAGCGTATTAGGTTGCACAGGTTCAGAGCACACATTGTTAATACCTTTGGAATGGTTGAAGGAAATATTAGGAGAGATGGGGTTGCAAGAGTCACGCAGAATCCAGAGCATCGTGCAGACATAGATCCTTGTAAGGGATCATGGAATCATGATCGTTCACTTTTGAATTTCAGGAGAAATCACAATAGTTGAATCAAGAAATCTCTAGATCGTTATATTGGGAATCAAATAAACAAGAACCGTCAAATCAAACTGGTCAATCGTCAATCGTTTATCAAAGCTGGTAGGAGATATAAAACTTCGAAACTTCACCACTTCGGTGATTATGGGAGGTAGGGCAAAAGCATGAAATGTCGAAGGTCGAAGTCGTGAAATCCTACCAACCATCTGATTTGATAGGAAGTTCAGGTGAAATATCCGCTATTGATCATGGTCATCCATCATTGATCCTCCAGATGTAAAGAATTTTGAGTCCTATAAATACTGAAGGACGAAGTCGCGAAATCCCTCCAATCGTTAGATCGAGGGAAGAACTTAAGGAGTAATGCTAATCATCGGATATAACATTAGTGGAAGGATGAAGTAAACAGAGGTGTTAACTGACAGTAAGCAATAATCATTGCTTTATGACCACTTCAACAAGTATAACTCTGGGGGAAATTGAACTACTCGAGATTCATAGTATCCTAGAGTCCCAGAGTGTCAAAGCCCCGAAATCTCACCAACCATCATATCGATGGAAGAATTCAGGAGAAATTCCAGTCGTTAGATTAGAAGTACAAGGATAGAGAAGTTTCAGGACTCCCGAACTTTTCCACTTTAATGACTACTTAAGACTAGGAAAAGCCACGAAGTGTCGAATCCGCGAAGTACCAAATCCATGAAGTGCAAAGTCGTAGCCATAAGATTATGCAGGCCGTCAAATATGGAGTGGATGAACGTGGAATGTTTGTTTGGTGGGTGATGTGTTTTATGCCACATGGTAGGTGTGTCATATGGGGACATCTGTCACATGAATTCAAGGCCTTTTGGACCCCAACATGTCCATTTAGGAGTGACATGTGGCACACATACTATGGGTCCACGTTACCATAGGTGACATCAACATGCCATGTCATTTCTGGAATTACATCCTCCGGGAATTTCCATCATCATTATTAGTGAAAGTGTCGAAGGCAAAAGTAGTGAATTCACGTAGACCATCGATTGAATATCCCTTATGGACTTTTCTCAATCATTGGATCAAGTAGTGGAAGGAGGGTGTAAGTACTTCGATAGTTATAACTCTGGGGTAGTTGAACAACTGGAGAGTTTTGATATATTAGAGTCTCAGAGTGTCGAAGTCCCAACAATCATAGATCAATATCTGGTAGGATCCTTCCTAGTCGTTTGATCAAGAAGTGGGAGGACAGAGTAAGCGATAATGTTAATCAACAACCATCAGTCGCTTATGCTTTATGACCACTTCGACAGGTATAACTCTAGGGAAGTTAAACAACTTAGGAGTTGTGATATCCTAGAGTCCTAGAGCGTTGAAGTCTCAAAGTGAATAAGGATTGTCCATATTGTTAATTCATATTCGCTATATTAAGTTGGTGGAAGGATAGTGTAAGGGGAGGTCTTAACTGACGATAAGCGGTCATCATTACTTTATGACCACTTCAGTAGGTTTCACTGCAGGAAAGTTGAACGACTTGAGAGTTGTGTTATCCCGAAGTCCCAGAGCATCGAAGTATCGAAATAAATATGGACCATCCATCTCAACATCGGGTGAAGTCATGATCATTGATTTCATTAAAGTCACCAGAGAAGCCAAGATCGTCCATCCCACAAGATATTAAATCTCAACCACGTGATCTACTAATTGAGATGATATAAGTACTATTGTGAAAGTTTACTCCAGGAAATTTGGAATATCGAAAAGGGAGAATGGTCGAAGGCCGAAGTACGGAGGACTTGGTTCCAAGCATTGGTCTCATGATAAGATAAAGGTGTTGATTAGAGCTGCGAAGGGCCTAGAACTGAACAATCCCACAGACACTTTCGAGCAAGATCCTGTGTAGAAGAATAAAGAAAAAAGTGTTAAAGGAACATTGCTTAGAGTGGATAAGCCCATGGATTCAAGCTGCGATCGGAAGAAAAGTGGATTGAAGGAAGTGCTTGTTCATAATTTGAATTATGTACCAATTTGAAGGGGTTTTGGAATCGTTTGTCAAGATTGGTACACAACCATTCCATTGCCGCTACAAGATCTCGTTTGCACAAAAAGGGTGAAAGTGGTTTTTTCAAGAAGCCCTAACTTTCATCTCAGATATCAGATTGGGGCATGGGAATAATCATTGAAAATATTACTCAAATAAGAATAACATCGAATTGTTATAATTTGGATAATGATGATATATTTATTCATGAATTAAGCAGAAAACGTACCTGTAGAATTAATTGGAAGATTTCTATAACATGTATAATTATAACAAAAATGGTTTCTTTCAGATTTGGCAGGATTAGAGATTTAATTGGATCAATTCCAGTCTAGGATTGGATATCATAGTCATGGAAGCATTACAGAGTTTGTAGAAGTTGGTTGAGGCAACAAAGAACTACAAGGAAAGTAATAAAAAGTGGATAAAGAACTCAAGAATAGTGGAACAAAAGTATTAGTCAACAACTACAGGATTTGAATGAATTGTAAATACAAAAGAAAGAATCCTCACATAAGACATGAAGTTAGCAGGTGAATAATGTTAGTAATGGGCACATAAAGGAAAAGTATGATTGTCTATCCTTGAAGGAAGAGAGGTGTAGACAGTTTCAAATCTTAAGTGTGAAAGAAGTAGTCTAATGGACAACTAGAAGTAATAGTATTTGATTCAATAATGTTGTGGTAGTAGAGTGATGGAATGTTTGAGATAATTCATTCTAGGGTGCTTGAATGTTTCATAAAGGTAAATTTGGATATGACTACCCAAAAGGACTTGCTGCAAATTGAGTACATTGGTTGGATTTCAGAATTTCCAAGTGAATCTTGGCTGGAAGGTATTCAGACCATGGAACAATAGTGCAGGTGAGAAGAATGGGAGCACACAAGGAAGAAAGGATCTGAAGGAATTCAAGGACAACTAGCTACAACATAAATAAATAAATAAATAAGTGAATTGAAAAAGAAATCCACTAGAGTGCATGAGGCATATAATGAAGTTAAAATGCATATGCATTAGTAGGCATTATGACAGTGAATGTTTGGTGCATATGGATGTGTAATTGTGAATATGCACATGCTTGGATATGCATATAACATGCTTGTGAACTTAGAATAG
>CBVK0100138687.1:6771-19750 GCA_900067695.1 Picea abies | reverse complement strand
ATATATATATATATATATATATATATATATATATAATTTTAAATATTTTTTATTAAAAAATTAAAACTATTCATGTTTAAATTTAAATTATAAAATATCTATCTTTTATTCATGTTTAACAATTTCCATATATACACTCACAATTTATATATGCTCAGAATTATATATATATATATATATAATGTTTTTTAATAAATTTCAATTTTTTTTTAAATAAAATATTAAATGGATTGTAAAGACAAGTTTATATATATAATGTTTTTAAATAAATTTCAATTCTTTTTTAAAATAAAATATTGAATGGGTTGTAAGGACAAGTTTAACTAGTAAGAATTGGAAACCTCAAAACATTACTTAAACTTATAATGATGGTTTCATTATAAGACTACATATGTCTTAAATATAAAAAGTTTCATTAACGACTACATATGTGCTACATATAAATAAAAAATATAATATGTGGGCACAAAGATCAGCAAAAATTAAATTCTATTTTTTAGAATTTCATTTTTATTATAATTTTATTAATTTTGTATGGTATATATATTAAATTATTTAATAATTTTTTAGAAGTTATAAAAACAGAAATTATGAAAAAAATATGTTAATAAAAATCATAAATTTTAAAAATAAATTTATTAATTTTATTATGCACTTTTGAAATCTTAAATCTTAAAATATAAAAATTAATTAAAAATATATATATATATATATAGTCATGCATTTTGTCTTTGTTTATGGAGATGAGTATTAAATTTTGAAACCACTGATCACTTTGAAACAATATGTTCCAAACTTAACTTATGTCTTTCTCAACGTGTCATATGTCTTTCTCATAAGTGATGTCTAATATTTGTAGCCATAAATAATAGCTAATTAAAATTCTTTCCTCTTTTACAAGATAAGTGGAGGTGAACCTTTAAGGATTACAAAATTGGATAAAAGAAATGAAAAAAATCATAACTTTTATTTTCCTTTGGATAAGTATAATAATTTTTTAATTAACATAACTTACATGCTAGGTGAAATAATTAGGGTTTGATATTTAATAATTTTGTTTTAGTAATTAAAATATGAATTTAGTAGTTAAAATATAAATGGAGGAAAAAAAATTTGTTAATTTATTGAAATGTTTTAATATAAATTTTAAATGTTAGAATGTACATACTTTAAAAAAATTTAGAATACTTAAAAGAGAAAACTTTCTTCTCCTAGGTTTTTTAATTGAAGATCATGCAAAATCCACAAACTTTTATTTCTTTCTTTTGTATTTCAATCCAATTAGAAATTTTTGTGAGATAGTTGGAGTTTCTATCAATATTAACTGGATGGCATGATCCAAATTAAAGATCATGCAAAACCCACAAGCTTTTATTTGTTTCATTCTTTTATTTTGTATTTCAATCTAGTTAGAAATTTTTGTGAGATAGTTGGAGTTTATATCAATATTAGTTGCATGGCATGATCCAACTTGGTTAAAGGGTCTAGTTCACTTTAATCCAGACTCAAATATCTTAAGCATGTCTCCTTTCACCCTCCCAAAGGACTGGTCACACAATAAGACTCGCATTTGGGAGAATGGATCCTTAATCATATATGTATTTGTATCTACATCAAACCACTCAATGATTGGGATGGGGTCATTTTCAATGCTAGATGTTAAGTTTACTCTAAATTGGTTTTTAGTGCTAGTCAAGGATGATTCATCATTGAGTCCCTCCACTATGTGGGTTCATTATTCTTTCACTTTTTAGTCTTAGTAGCCTTTACTTTTAGGAAAGAAGTTATCACACATCCATGCTCGAAAATATAAATTGCAACAAAAGGTTATATATTTATAAAATATCACAACAAAAAACAATATGTTCATAATTCAATAGATTTGTCATCTCACTCCAATAAAATTTTTATCTACAAGCCCTTTCCTAAATATGACATAAACCTAGATATGAGCAAAGGTTGTTGATGAGGTCTCATTGTTCTCTAATAAATTCACCCAAGGCATTATCAATGGTAAAAAATAATCATATGTTAGGATCCTTCCTTAAGAATCATATTTATACTTCAAAAAGTTATAGATTTTTTTTAATGTATTGTAATACACTAATTTTTACCCATGGATTATGCATGTATATGTTTATGAAACTTGGATAGAAACCTATATATGTGGTTTATGTTTGAATCATGGCAAGATACACTAATTAGTCACCAAGTAGGTAACCATACCTTTAGTATAGTTTGGTTTTGTATATTAAAAATACTAAAAGGATGCGAGTGAACATAAAGAGACCTATGAATCCACGAGAGTATAGTTTGGTTTTGTATATTAAAAATACTAAAAGGATGCGAGTGAACATAAAGAGACCTATGAATCCACGAGAGTGAAAAAAAGAGAGAATAAAGTGAGTGAGAAATAAATAATAATATTTTATTATTACTTACATTTTATTTTAAGTTCTCCAACCTTTTATGTTAAATGATTAATAATCATTTTAAAAATTAGTTACCTAAATTATGATACATCAATTTCTTGAAAAGGCACATGGTGTCAATGCATGCATTAAATATATGTTTCTTGATATTTATCATGCAATGAAATTTATTGATCATTCTTCATTTTAATTTTAGCCATATTTATTTTTCCTATGCATTTTTACTTCAGATCTATTGCCATACTTATGTGAAAATCACAACCAGAATTATGTTTAAATGATGGAGAAAATATCATGCATTGCTAACATATGAGATTCCATAGTTCCCAATAAAATATATTCCTTCCCTACATTAGAGCACTAGAGTGAAAGGGGATTGCCTAGGGAACTAGATTGTAAATAAAGGAAGTTCTTTCCTTAAAATATATTCCTTCCCTACATTAGAGCACTAGAGTGAAAGGGGATTGCCTAGGGGACTAAATTGTAAATAAAGGAAGTCCTTTCCTTATGTTCTGTAAGATTGAGAGGGAAGAGTGTGGTTGGTTGAAGATGGATGTTTATACCTAGATGATTATAGTGATGTTTTATTTGTATGCAAATTATGACACCAACCATGCCTAGTCCTTTTTTTTTACCCCTGCAACAACCATGTCACTCATCATGGTAAGAATTCATCAGCCATAGGAAGGTTTCGGTGAGTGTTTTGGAGGCCTCCACCTATGTTCACCGACACCGATGACCGATGAACTCATCGGTCATCGGCTGGATCAGTCGGTCCGTTTAGTTTTTTTACATACTCTTGTGTCATATTCCTGGTGAGATTTTATGTGGGAAACAATGCCAACCGTCCGATCAAAAGGGTGGATTAAATACATACAATTAAAAACTAACCTCGTAACTCGTCCATTCCTCACGATTATAGTGGGTCCCGTGACATGTCAACTAACCAGTCTACAAATTGAGCGTCAACACGTCCTGCACTATCCACCACGTCGACAATCCATGTCACCAGCACACATTCTAATTCCACATCACTAATATATAGTTTGGAACGTTCACCACCGGTTCAACATTTTTTTTTAAGTCATGAATGAATTGCTCCCATCTCTCGAACCCGATGAGCTCAAAGTGTGCCAAACGAAACACTTTGAAACTGACTGATAGTCACTTCCATGCATCGAATCATCCATTAAAAGTCGATGGAGGGTGCGCTCAGTGTATTAAATGTCATTATGTTGCAGGATTCTTCCTCCATTGGATATTTGGTAGATTAAATTGTTTTTTCACCCAAATTGTTTCCATTGTTAACTTAGTGAAAGTTGGTCATTGTTGGGTATGCCTGCAAAATCGATCTCACTAGAAAATTGAAGTTTGTATATTTGGCCACTTGTTGTCCTAGGAGATTTTAGTAATCATTTTCTCCTAGCTTGGTGACATGTATGTTTCATTCTTTGTAATAAAGTTTTGAAGAGAAATATTGTTGCTTGGTGACATGTATGTTTCATTCTTTGTAATAAAGTTTTGAAGAGAAATATTGTGCCATTTACTTCCCTTTGAAATGGTGTTTGTAGATATGATGTTTCCAGAATATCTCTTGCATTAAGAACACCTAAGAAGCCGAGAACAAGGTATAGGGATGTTGAATCTGGTTTCAATTTTTTGCCTCCACAAACAGAAGAAACCTCGATGTCTAAGAGCACAAAACCACTTATCAAGCTCCCACTTGAGAATATTTCAACACTAGTGCCACTATTTGGGGACACAAATCCATGCATAGAAGTTGAAGCCTCCACCCAGGTGGCAATTCCATCTAGGAATGATTTATTTATTAAGTTCAAGGATGAAGACTACCTTGAGTCAACCTCCCATAGTAACCTGGAAATCGGGGAAGTAGATGATACAATTTTCATCAAGGCCCTGAGTTATGCCATGCGTGGAACTTCTAGAGTGGGGTATTAGTCACACTAGTGCATATAATTGCAGTATTTTCAATGAAAAGGGAGAATGCATTGGTTCTTTCCTCCCTCAAGATGTCAGTACATATTATAAATTCCCACAACTTGATGAGTCTCTCACTAAGGAATTTTTTATTTCCTTCTATGAGAAGTATGACACTAGCAAAACACTGGGAAACTTGTGGAATGAGGATAAAAAAAAATTCAACATATCCTTAGGAGGATATGCCATCACTTGGTTGAGAGAACTCTACATGTATATCATGGTTCTTCTATGCAGATTGTACGAGAAAAGAGATTGTCCCTAATTCTTTGAAGCCTGATTTCCATTGGCACAGTATGTATTTTTGTGAGGGAAAAGTTTTAATTGGGAGGTATCATCTCAAAGAATCTTAGCATAAATATTATTCAATCTTAGTCACCACAAGAGGGAACTCCCCAACATTTCACATGGTGTCTTTCCTTCTAGATTTGTTGTGTGCACAAAACACATTCCATGGTATTTCACTCAACTTCTAGGTTTGTGATCCCCAATGCATGTGTATTTCAACATGATATGGGAAAATAAGTACAAGATATTTTACTCCCATATTTGTGACTTTTTCATGGTTGGAATCTCTTTCTAATCTTTGGGGAATAATTCCCTAGGATATCCAAACAAGAAAAAAAGATCATGGCATGCATAAGAAATTGGTATCTAGAGGAAAAACACACTTACATTTGGATTTATGGAGGACACTACTTAACTTTATTTTTATCAATGGTATCCATAAGAACTCAATTTTAATAGAGTTCACCAATAAGATGAAGCTACCACAAATTCATTACCCCTAGCCATATACAATCGGTTGGTTGAGCCAAGGAAGAGACATCCAAATTAGCCATCAATGTCACCTACTATACAACACCAATCCATTTAAACATGAGGAACTATATGATGTTTCCTCACTTTAGGTTTATGATGTTCTTTTAGGAGAACTGTATATATGAAAGCATCATTTATTTTACTATTCTAGGGTCCATAGCATCATTATCACCCTGGGAGATCAACTCTACTAGTATAGGTATCCTTGACTAACATAATCTCTATTATCAATACTAAGTAGTGTAGGAAGGTAATATAATAACATTCTCAAAGTTTTTTCTTCTTGATGGTATAGTTGGAAGGAAAAAAAAATCATCATGACCACCAAGGCAAGATCCAAGGGGTCCCTCTACGCAACAAAGATATGAATATTTGTTGGTGAAAGAATACATAGACATATTCACCTCACTTATAGGTGTAGCTTTGCACTATTAGATAAAACATTAAATTTATTTAACACTAAGTACCATTCCAATGTTCTTGTATATTGACACTCTTACCTAGAGATTGAGGAGAACAAATGCAAAGTTTAATAGTTGGCAAAAAAATTTCACATTTGACCAATGTTTTCACCCTATACGATCCCTACTATGATGGTAAGAACAAAAAAAATTATTGACTACAAATCCTTGAACAAAATCATAGTCAAAAACTAATACCAAATCCCTGTGATTGATGATTTCTTTGATCATATAAAAGGAACCATGTTTTCTAGAAACATTCATCATAAGTTCAGATATTACTAGGTGTTAACTAAGTCAAACTATGTGTGGAAGACAACCTCCAAGTCTAAAGAAGATATATTCAAGTGGTTGGTCATGTCATTTAGCTTGACAAGTACACCAACAATATTTGTGGGGATGATGGATGATATTCTATGTTGGGGAATAGGGTGGAACACGATATGAAATAGAGGACATAATATTGCAGATAATAGAAGAGGAATAAAAGTTTTCAAAAGGGTGGTGTCTAAAGACACTATTACAACTCTTAAGAAGAGCACACTATGATCAAAACATCATAGTGCATGTTGCACATCTTGATTTGCATGATCTGTTGCACAATATCAAATCACATAATTGATAATGACCCAAGGGGTCTCTTTTTATAGCCTCAATATCTTATTGATTTCCATAGAATCTGAATATATTTTCCACATGTAACCATTAGAAGTTAGAGTTGACTTCGCAAAATACACTCTGTCAAATCAGCTCGACAAGACTTGACCCAACCTCCTACGTGTCCAACTTGTAGTCAATTGTTGGGTTGGTCGATACACCACCCGAATATCTTCGATTGTTGGTCAATTGTCTGACCAATAGGCACGTCGACTACTCAATCAACTAATGTGGTGTGTTGGTCGATTTACTGACCAATTCTATCCATATGTAGGTCAACCTCTCGATTGAATGAACCCAAGAGATGTGTGATGAACCATCGAAGCTTGATGTTCCAACACTCCCCACCCCCCCATCAACACACAACTATGGATATTTAGGAGGTGAAATTACATCACTAGAACATGTTAGAAAAACAGGATCGTAGAGCAATAAAATAAAACAAATGAAAAAATAAAACATAGAAGATACACAATATAATAGAGACATAGATATACGTGGTTCACCCAATGTGGGATACGCCCACCAGAGAAATTTCCAGTTCTTTCCTTTATTATTATCCATCAAATGAAGGGATACAACCTACATTACATATTCTATAAATTCCTCTTCTTTCTCTCACGGTCTCCTCTCTTAGAATAGAATATTCACTCTACTACTCACACAGACGCAATACAATTCTTCATAAAAGAGAGTTTCCTTTTAGGGAAAAAAACTCTAACATAACGTCTACTGTCAGATATGTGAACTTATAATGGATGGTCCAGATTGACTACAAAATTACAATATTTGAATTGCATAAATAAAAATTCATCCCCCTCAAGGTCAAGGGGGAAATAATTGTGTATCATGCAGTCTCTTTGACCTACATATGATTTAGGAAGATAATCATACTCCACAACTAACCAACAGGAACGCGACTACTCAAACGACTAGTGTGTTGTGTTGGTTGATTGTATCTAGATGTAGGTCAGCCTCTCGACTGAATGAACCCAATAGATGTGTGTTGAACCATCAATGCTTGGTGTTCCAACACCCCTCATCAACACACAACTCTACATATTTAGGAGGTGAAATTACATCACTAGAACAACCCCCCATAATTGTAGCTTCATGAATCCCAAGCATCGTGCATAGCTTGATAAATATGGATTCAACTAAAGGTTTGGTGAAGATATCAACAACTTTATCTTATGCTCTATAATATTCAAGAGAGACAATGTTCTCATGAACCAATTGTCTCAAGTAGTGAGCATGGAGATCGACATGCTTCATCTTACTGTGAGCAACTGGATTGTCAACAACCTGTATGGAACTTTGGTTATCACTGTAGATTGTAGTTGAGGACTGAGCATGAAGGCCAAGTTCTCCCAAAAGTTGGTGAATCCATATGACTTTGGTACCTTCTTGAACGATGTCAGGATATTATCATTTTTTAGTCAACAAGGATACTACCTTGTGTTTCTTGCATGACCACACCAAAGGCCCAGTTCTATATCGAAACACATAGCCATAAGTGTACTTTCGATCATCATTGTTACCATCCCAATCGGAGTTAATGTAGTTGACTAGTGAATATGAACTACAACAATAATTGATACGAAAATGAGTGGTACCCTTCATATAACGAAAAATTTGTTTGAATGTTTTCCAGTGGCTTTCTTTGGGATCCTGCATGAATCGAGAAACCACACTAACAACAAAGGAAATGTCAAGTGGAATATGAGTAAGATAAATAAGACTTTCGACCAATTGTAGATAAATTGTAGCATCGATAATGAGTGTTTGACAATATTTAGTAAGCTTCACTCCATACTGAAAAGGAGTGGTACAAGGATTGAAATCAACCATCTTAAAATGTGTCAAAAGATCCATCACATATTTAGTGTAAGAAATGAAAAATCCATCACAAAGTGGTAATACTTGAAGACCCAAAATATAATGCAAAGTTCTAATATTGGTCACATCAAAGGAGTCATAAATTTGTTTATTCAATATAAAGATGAGAGCATTATTATTTCCACTAATGACTAAACCATCAACATATACAACAACAATGAGGGTGTCTCCATTGGAGTGGAGAACATACAAGCTATGATCAAATTCACACCGTTTGAAACCAAGTCAAAGAAATAAACTGTTGATCTTAAGATACCATGCTCGGGGAGCCTGCATCAAACCATAAAGCGACTTCTTGAGTCGAAAAACTAGATTCAAATCTGTCACAAAACCATGTGGTTTTTCCATGTAAATTTATTCAAATATGTCTCCATGAAGAAAAACACTATTCACAACCATCTTATGGGTTTTCCATCCAAAATGAGTGGCGAGGGAAAGAATCAGTCGAACAAAGTTCACCTTTGCAACAGGGGAAAAGGTTTCAATGTTTTTGATGCCTTCTTGTTGACAAAAACCCTTCACGATGAGGCATGCTTTATTTTGCTTAGAAAAACCTTTAGAGGTAAATTTGGTCTTGTAGACCCATCGACACTTCACAATGTTCTTTCCTTGCGGTTGGGGAACCAAGTCCCCAGTTTGATTCTTTGACAAAGAATTATTTTCGATCTTCATGGACTGCTCCCATTCAGGTCATCCTTGAGCATTGGAATAGGTAATAGCATCTAAGGTTTCAAGAACACGAGTCATCAAGGAAACGTTGGCGTGTTGCTTTTAACGTCGAGTCTGATATCCTCAAGAATTATCTCTGGCATCATAAACAAAAAGTTCAATTTTATTAGTATCCCATTGGGGTAGAAAAGAAACAAGTAAACCCTGATTCACTTCATCAAGTTGATAAGAAGTCAGAGTGTCTTCGGTTGGTGAATCGGTCAAAATGGAAGATGACGAACTAGTCGACTCGGAGGTCGACGGTCTAGTCGAGATAGGGAGAAAATTCGACTAACTAGTCGAAGGAATAAAGAGTGGAACAAGAGTACAAGTGGCAGAGACAACATCAAAGGGATCGTCCTATAAAAATCAAGAAGAGGCATTCAACAACTTAACGCTGAAATACTCCTCATCAAATCGAACATTGCGTCTGACAATGATTTTCCATTTAACAATATCAAATAGTTGATAGGATTTCGACTCTTCAGAGTATCCCATCATGATGCAAGAATGATTCTTTGCATCCAACTTCTTTCTGCAATCATCAATAATGTGGGCCTAGGAAACACATCCAAAAACATGGAGGTGGCCAACTAAAGGCCTCTTCCCAGACCATCGTTCGACAGGAGTCATGGAAGGAACAACACAAGTCGAGATGTAATTGAGAAAATAATTTTCACAGTATACCACTTCATCCAAGAAGCAAGGAGGCATGTTTTTATCTTGCAAAAGACATATAGTAATTTCAACTAACATATGATTCTTGTGTTCTGGAACTCCATTCCGCTGATGTGTGTGAGGAATCGACCATTGCTAGTCAATATCAGATCAAAGTAGGTATTCTTAAAAAGTTCGATTGACATACTCACCACCATTGTCATATATCAAACACTTGATGGTTCAACCAAATTACTTTTCAGAAAAGGCCCAAAATTCTTTGAACTTCTCAAATACAAGGTTCTTATTCTTCAGGAAAAATACCCACATGAAGTGAGAGAAATCATGAATGAAAGTCCAAATGTACCTTGCACTTTCCACTAAAGTTAAATTGATACACTAGACATCATTGTGAACCAATTCCAGTAGGTTTTGTGCTTGCCACACTTTTCCAAGGTTGAATGGTGCTTGATGATGCTTCCCAAGCACATAACCCTTACAAAATCCTTCAGGGGGAAACACCTTCAACAAACCGACAACCATGTTTTGAGTTTCCAGTGCCCGCAGACTTTAGAAATTCAAATGTTTGAGTCCTTCAGGGGAAATTTGACTTCTATCATTAGTGTGAGAATCAAGTGTTATCGGTTTAGATTCAGGTTGAGTCGAATAACGAAAATTGTAGAAATTGTCTATCAGGTCGAGAAGCCCACCAACAAGAATCGACTTCCCTTTATTTAAGTAACGAACATAAAACCGATCTATACAAAATTCCACAATATTACATGTTTGTGTCAAATGAGCAATAAACAACATATTGGAATTGATATTTGGCACATGATATATGTCGACAATCTTCCCATGTCGACAAGCTACATCACCATGACCAACAACATCTAGAACAAAGTCATAAGCAACATAGATTTTACTCTCCTCATCTTTATTCAGTCTTGTGAATAAAGTGGCATCCTTGGCCATATGATGAGTGTACCTAGAGTTGATAACCCATTCATTATGCATAGTATCAAACAATAAGGCCTATGAAGTTGTTGGCAGCCAAATCAATTTTTTTTACTATCCTATAAGCTGCCTACACCTATGTCTTGCAGATATCAAGTTTTTCGTCACATTCTTCAAATAAACGACACTTTCATTTCTTGCGACATTTGCACCTTTGTCGTCGTTAAGTTTTCACAACTGTAAGTGTGAAAATTTCTCCTTTCGAGATCACATTTCGATCACTATCCAAACTGTCATGATCTTTTTATCGATATGCATACTGCACTTACCTTTTGTTTATCGTTATGTGGCTGAAAGGACTTTTAAACTATGCTCATTGAACATTTTTAGATTGATTGCATAACTTGATTTTGTAAGGCATTGAGCATTTGGATTTACATTTTTTGTGACTTGCCCAAATCATTGATTATGTGGAATGCATAGGGGTTTTGATTAATCTTTTTATAAACATATGATATAACCCTTGTGTTAATCTTTTCATGACTTATTTGGCTAGTCGACTATATGCAATATCGTTTTAGCACTTTGATTAAACGTTTGATTGATACATTGGCGCATACATGACTTTGGGTTTTGATTGATATGTCGTATTGTTAAACGTTATGGTATAACTTGCACGCCATGATATATATATGGGATTTCATTGGTTGTAAGCATAACTCAATGGTTGAACTATTATGATTGTTTGAACAGATGTGAAATTGGCGCTTGTACTTTGTCATAACTATCGTGCATGGTAGTAAATGACTCCACCACCCTCGCATGCGCACATTAACGCTTCCCCCCTTTTGCTCGTTCATTGCTGTTAGACCGAATAGCTCTGCTCCTGTATGTGTTCAAACCCTTCCCTTACCATGCATTCAACTCCATGGCACCAGTCATGCAAGTTGAACCCAATGGCAAACAGGCCCTGTTGATGTTTGATAATGCTCGCTAAGATTTGGCAGACAGTAGGTGGCTTACCTTCGTGGAACGTTTCGATGGTTTTAAACTATGAGTGGCTAGACAGTTTGCCATGACCTTTGATGGCTGTCGAGCCAAGGTCAGGGATATTCAATTGGAAATTGATGAACAATTCATCAGTCTTGCTATGGGTTTGCCTGCCACTGGACAACTATGGTCCAAGAATTGCAAAGTCGAAGAGGTCCCATGGACTCTGCTCTTCAAGTCGCGCAAAATCACTTCCTGTGATAAAGGTATGCCCGTAACTACACTCAAACAATGTTGGCATGATTTGTTAATGATAATCAAGCAGTTCATCACCTACGAAGGCAGATACGGACTTGTATTCCTCCACCACCTGCATCTGCTTATGGTTTTTATGGGATATCAGCTCAATATGCCCTATTATTTGCATGTTTTTATGGGATATCAGCTCAATATGCCCTATTATTTGCATAGAAGCCTATTTAAAATTTCCAAGAAGTACAAAAGAAACCAGGCTAATAGTATCCTTTTTCATTATGGGTTGGTGAATCTTATTGTTGTCTGTCATTTGAGTCTGCTCGGGGATTGTTGGAGCAATTTTGTTGCTCGAAATGGTTTCGAGGATTCGAACCCTACACAGGTTGACAAAACTATGGTGAGCGAGGTCAAAGTTGTACCCTCGGTGCCTTACCATGTCCTGCTACCTAAACCCTCGGGCGACCCCCCTATTGACTTACCCCACACTGTGACTAAGAACGCTGAGAGTGTAAAGCCTGTGAGCAAGAAGCCCAAAGCCAACCTCACCGCAAATTCCAAAGGGAAGAAGAATGCCCGTTTGATTTCGCGAATGGCAAGAGATAGGCCAAAGCCCCCTGTCGAGCTTAACCCTATCGTGTTGAGTGAGGACTCTGATTCGGAAGTGGAGCGTTTCTGCCATAGTACTTCTCATCAAATCGAACATTACGTTAGACAATGATTTTTCATTTGACAGGATCAAATAGTTTATAGGCTTTCAATTCTCCATAGTATTCCATCATGATACAAACATGAATCTTTGCATCCAACTTATTTCTACAATCATCAGGAATGTGAGCCCAAAAAACAAATCCAGACACACAGAGGTGGTCTATTGAATACTTCTTCCCATACCATCATTCAACTAGAGTCATGGAAGGAACAACTCAAGTTGATATTTGATTGGGAAGATAATTTGGAAAGTATACCACTTCAGCCCAGAAGCGAGGAGGCGTGTCTTTAGCTTGCAAAATACATCTATCAATTTCGACTAATTTCTGATTCTTGCATTCTGCAACTCCCTTCTATTGAGGTGTGTGAGGAACCGACCACTGCCAGTCAATACTAGATCAAAGTAGGTATTCTTCAAAGGGTCGATTGACATAC
>CBVK0100138680.1:0-11254 GCA_900067695.1 Picea abies | reverse complement strand
GTTGAGACAAGTAGTTGATGAGTTGGCACATACATGAGGTTTATAGTTGATAATGTTGGTACTTATTGATGAGTCATAGTTTATGTGTATTTTATGCATTATTGGTACATATTTGGTCCATGGTTGATGCACTCATTGATGGTACAAGTTGAGGTATAGGTTGGTGCATGGGTGATGCACTTGTTTATGGTACATGTTGATTACAGGTTGTTTGGACATGTTATTGTGATAGGTTATTTGTACAATTTTGGTGCATTGTTGATGCATTTTTTATGGTACAGGTTGAGGTACAGGTTGATGTATGGTACATGTTGGCACAAGTTATTGGTACAGGTTGTTACAGGTTGATTACAGGTTGATTGGTACATGTTTACAACAATATATCTCACAATGATAGTGTGACAATGTTTCCATCATTCTAATTCTACGTCTGGGCGGTTGGATGGGGCAAGGACATGTGGTTGTAGACACATTCTCATTGTAGCCAGAGAACATACAGGGTTGTAGCCTCCTTCTATTTATAGCCAAAGAATTGGGTAGTTGGAGCTTCCCTCAGGTTGTAGCTTGAGAAACTACGGGGTTGTAGCCTCCTTCTGGTTGTAGCCAGAAAATTGGGCAGTTGGAGCTTCCTTTAGGTTGTAGCCTAAGAAACTAGGGGGTTGGAGGCTCCTTCCAGTTATAGCTGAAAAAGGAAGGAAGGTGGGGCTTCCAATGAATGTGAATCTTAAATACGTATAAGAAAAAACATTCTGTGGTTTTATCCCACTTTGGGTTTCCACATAAAAACACTGGTGTATTGTGTATGTGCATGATTGCTCATTTGTTCATTATTTATTTACTCTTCAACTATTGGATGATAATGCTACATTGATTTAAAACTTTCTTTTTATGGTTAAAAAGGATTAAATTTCTCTATTACTGATTCACCCCCCCTCTGAGTAATCCAACAATTGGTTTGAGAGAAGGTTCCTTCATGAAATAGTTTAACCATTGGAAGGAGATTGTGGATTATTTTGAGAATGGAGTACCATTGTTTAATGGTCATAATGGTTTAAATTATGAGTTATGGAGTTTAAGGAATAATGTATTTTTACAGACACAAGGGTATTATATTTGGCTACCAGTCGTTACAAGATATGATAGTTCAAAAAGGAAAAAGACTGCAGCCAAGAAGGAATTGAAGAACAATAAATAAATTGCTACTCAAAAAATTCCAAAGAAGATGCAGATATAGATCAAGAAGAATCATGCTCACCATGTCAAACAGATTCAGAAGATGAATAGTACATAATCACCACATGTATGTTGTTTTTATTTAATTGTGTAAAACACGAACATCTGGAAATATAATTCCATGAAGGAAATGAGACAGAAAAACTAATTAAAAATGAAGACAATTATGAAGCAGAATTGATTAGTGCTTTAGATGAAATAAGAGAAGGAAACAAGTCACTCAAGAAAGAATTGATAAAACTAAATGAAAGTTTTCACATTTTTGAATAATCCCAATATGTCATCGAGAACTTAAGAACTTAGCTAGAAGAATCTAGAAAGATCAAAGAAAATCTTGAATATGAAAAGCAGTATTGGAAGCCAACATAGAAGTATAGAAGGAAGAAGGAGAAATGAGAAAGAAGATATTGAGAGATCATATTAAGGAAACGATAAACATTCTAAACCATCTTGAGGCAAATTTTGGTCAAGAAGAGAAATAACTTGAAGAAGAAATAATAACATTAAAAATTTAGTTTGAAGAAGCGAAAAGAACATAAAAAGTCATAAAGTCTCAGATAATGAATACAAAAGTAGAGGTTGTCACACTAAAAAATAAAATTGTCAACCTCAATAAGAACGTTGAAGAGATAGAAACATCCACATAAGTTATAGAGAATGAAGAAAAGCATTCTAGGTTTCTAGAAAAGAAGAATGAAGAAAATAGAAAGAGTTATGCAGAAATACTCAAAGGAAGGAATCATGGTCAACTAGAATCTAAGAAAAATATTGAAGATACATCTTCAAGAAGACCACCCATGTTCAAGCCACAAATAAGCTTCAATCATGATCATGATTAGTAAAGGAAAAAATTCAGAAGGACTACACCACAAATAATATCATTTGCTCCCAGGTATGCAAATTTCTTTTATGGTCATTGTTTTTATTGTACTAATTTTGGACATAAGGTTGCAGATTGCAGGGATTATAAAAATGTTCAAGAAAGAAATGAATATCTGGCCCCACACAACATTGAATGTTACAAATTTCATAATTATGGACATATAGCTAGATATTGTACAAGCATGATCAATACTTCCATGAAAAAGAACATTGATATCAGATATAATAAAGTATGGATAAGAAAACACGAAGAATTGGTGAACAAAGACTAGGTCCAAGAGATCGCAAGATTTGAAATAAAACGAGATGAAGAAAAATCTACAGAGAAAAAGAAAGATGTAAGATACCTAAAGGTTTGGAAAATAACTGAAAGAAAATGACATGTAAATAAGGAGAAGGTTCAAGAGATTGTACTTTCAAGCATTATAGTGAAATATGAATCCACAGACAGAAAGAAATAAGTCAATTCTTAGAGAGATGATGTATCTACTGATGAATATGATGACAGATACACATTAGAGTAGGAATTGTTCTGAGCCATTTGACTTAGAGACTCCCAGGTAACATAAATATTAGACAGGGGGGTCTATGTGATAGTTATGACAGAACAAATAACCATCCTTTGAGCAACTTGCATAGTTTGAGTAGACAGATCCAGAGAAATCATTTAGCATAAGTACAGTTTTATAGTTGTAGTAGTGAAGACTTCATGATAGTATAGTAATAAATAGGTCATCATTATGGACAATTGTGCAGTAGAGTCTTGGATAGTATGGAAAGATATGGATTTGTAAGAACACTTAGTAGGTTTGGACAGATATATGAAAGTGGACGAGAGCATGGATTCATAGATTGGTTCAGAGACAAAGGAACATTATGGATGCTAATTACATAGGAAATGGATCGAACAATACTAATGGATTCCAAATTGATAGATATTTTTTGGACACATGCAACACATACATCAATTCACATTCAAAACAGAGTAATATTGAGGAAAAAGAATGACAAAATTCCCTACAAGCTATGGAATGGAAGACCAACAAATGTGAAGCACCTCAAAATATTTGGAAGCAAATGCTACATCAAAAGAAAAGTTGCTAGAATGGAAGAAATTTGATTGCTTTTAGCTTATGCATGCTCCAAGAATATTAAAGTGTATCATATGGATGTGAAAACATCTTTTCTGAACAAGGAACTTGAAGAAGAAGTCTACATTGAACAAACATAAGGATTTCAGTTGTCAGAGAACATAGATTATGTGTGTAAATTGAATAAGGCATTGTATGGTCTAAAAATGGATCCTAGAGCATGGTACTCTAGACTGGATAAATATCTACAACAGTCAAGATTCAGAAAAGGAAGTGCATACATCAACCTCTACATCAAGGTAACTCAAGATAGTATTTTATTAATTGAAGTTTATGTTGATGATATTATTTTTGGAAGTAATGATGACAAATTAAGACATAAATTTGAAAAGGATATGCATAATGAATTTGAAATGTCATTACTCAAAGAACTATCATTCTTTATGGGTTTTCATATATGTGAAAGAAACCAAGGAATTTTTATTTCTAAAACTAAGTATATAAGATAAATGCCAAAGAGGTTCAGAATGGAAGATTGAAAACTAGTTACCAGTCCTATACAAACCAGTTGCAAGTTGAAAAAATATGATGATTCAAAGTATACAGATCAGAAAAAATACATGTCAATGATTGGTATCTTACTATATGTGACAACATCCAGACTAGATGTAATGCATGAAGTTGAGCAAGTGGCACGATTTCAAGCAACACCAAAGGAATGACATGTCTTAGAAGTGAAAAGGATTTTTAGATATTTGAAAGGAACAAAAGAGTTTGGATTATGGTATCCAAAAGGAAAGGATCTATAACTTATTTCCTACACAGATGTATATTGGGAAGGTTGCATTGATGACCGATGACGCACCAATGGAGCAACGTTCTACTTGGGTGACTGTTTAGTATCTTGGCTAAGCAAGAAACAATCATCAATATCTTTATCTACAACCGAAGCAGAGTATATTTCAACAACATGATGTTGTACTCTGGTTCTATGGATGAAACAAACTTTGACAAATATACATGTTGAGTATGATGAGCCCATTCCAATCTATTCTGATAATACAAGTGCCATCAGTATCTCAAAGAACTTGGTGATGCACTCCAAGACGAATCACATTGCAATAAAGTATCACTTTCTATGGGAATAGGCTATAGAGAAGAACATCAGGGTTGAATAGGTGGGCACAAAATAAAAAGAGACATACATGTTTACAAAACTGCTTCCAAGGGAATCCTTTGAGTATTTTCTCCATAGACTCGAAGTAATTTCTACTCCAAAATGAATGATTTTGAATGCTTATCTTATATGTCTTGGATTTTCATGAGGAATCACCATAAAGAGTACATTTCATGTCGAGGGATCAGTTTTAGGAAGATTTGAGTTAGTGGGAGTATCCCCCATGATAGTTTAGTTAGGGGGAGAATCCCGAGATACAAATATACCTTTTCCATTTAGGGCAAAGGGGAAGAGATTTATCATATGCAAAGGTAAATTCTTGAAGAAAGAGAACATAGGCATGGTTCCAGGGGGATCAATGGTAACAAGAAGAGCATGAGTTATATGAATTTATTATTTCATTAGAGTGTTTCCATTAATGCCAAAGGGGGATATTGTTGATTAATTGGGTTGGTTGTCAATGATGTCAACCCTTGAAGAAAGTCCAATATCAAATTATGGTAGCACAAAGTTTTGGGTAATGGACCCAAGGCTTTTTTATGGATAATGGTATGAGTTTTGATATATTTGCAGGAATGACTATTCTAGATGGATATTACATGCCATTTTGTTTCTAGTGGTATGTGGAACGTCACATAAATCCTCAAGGTTAGAGAGTTATGGCCATGTGAAGTTGGAGAACCCTCATGAGTAATCTAGAAGCCCCAAAAGGTCAAAGTAGTCAAAGTAGTTGCAAAAAAGAAATTATTTAAATAATAAAGTGAAGTGATGAGTGTACTATAATTTAAAGTGGATACAAAAGAATTTATTTAAATAATAAAATTAATGGAGAAATTACTAAGTGGACAAGTGGTTAGAAGTGGGTTAGCCCTAAAATAAGGAAAGTGGTATAAATAAGAGGCAAGGGTATCCCATTTTAATTAAAATTGAGCATATTGAATATCTACAAGTGAATAAAATAACCAAAGGATATCTAAGAGGAATTCAGAGGGAAGGTGAAGCAAAGAAGGATGAAATTCAAGGGAGGATAAATTCTTTTGATGACGCTTTCTAAGGTATGTTATTTATAGGTCATCTCACCATTTTCACAATAATTTTGTTTATAGAATGAGTCATAAAGTGAAATTGGGAGGCTATTGAGAAAACATATCCAAGTATCTGTGATAAAAATTTCATCTTGTGGGTCATTGTATTTTTGGAATTACACTCCGTGGAAAACAGGGTTTGCGGCTAGTCCTAAAACTAGTCTAAAGCAAGTATTTTGGGTAAAAATGTCATAATTTCTTCATAATAGATCCAAATTACATAAGAGGAATTGTATTGGTTAGAGTACAGTTTTTAGTATTCTTTGTATAACTTTTGGATCCATACAACAAATATTCCTTGTGGGGCACGCTCTACAAGTTCACTCTCTAGAATAAGCCAAAATTCAACAAGGTATGTCATTTTCTCTATAAATCCTATTCTGAGAGGTTTCAAGTAGTGAAACATGGAGGAATTTCATAAAAGACATTAAATAACATTGTGTACTATTTTTCAGATCTTTATTCATTACAGGTACATAGATATGATTATTTCAAGTTAGGGTTGTTGACTAATCCAAAATTAGTCTTGTGAGACTAAAGTAAAGTTTGATGAAAATGCTATTTCTTGTTGTTAAGGTTAAGGAAGGTTTATAGGTATGGGATCATATAATCTAGGTATATTACAGAGTTACAAATCAGATTTGGATGATGAAATTGATTAGGGATTTTGGTTGAGGTACATGTTCGGTACATGGTTGAGACAAGTAGTTGACGAGTTGGCACATACATGAGGTGTATAGTTGATAGTGTTGGTACATCTTGATTAGTCATAGTTTATGTGTATTTGATGCATTATTGGTACATATTTGGTGCATGGTTGATGCACTCATTGATGGTACAAGTTGAAGTATAGGTTGGTTCATGGTTGATGCACTTGTTTATAGTACATGTTGATTATAGGTTGTTTGGATAGGTTATTGTGACAGGTTATTTGTATAGGTTTGGTGCATTGTTGATGCATTTGTTTAGGGTAAAGTTTGAGTTGCAGGTTGATGTATGGTACATGTTGCCACAAGTTATTGGTGCAGTTTTTTACAGGTGTTTGTAGCTAGAGAATTGGGGAGCTGGAGCTTCCCCAGGTTGTAACCTGAGAAACTAGGGGGTTGTAGCCTCCTTCGGGTTATAGCCAAAAAAATTGGGAGTTAGAGCTTCCTTCAGGTTGTAGCCTGAGAAACTAGGGGGTTGGAGCCTCCTTCCAGCTACAATTGGGAAAAAAAGGAAGTTGGTGCTTCCAATGAATGTAAATCTTAAAGACATATAAAAAAAAACATTTTGTGGTTTTCTCCCACTTTGGGTTTTCACATAAAAATAGTGGTGTATTGTGTATGTGCATGATTTATCATTTGTTCATTATTTATTTACTTTGCAACTATTGGATGATAATGCTACATTGATTTAACACTTGCATTTTATGGTTAAAAAGGATTAAATTGCTCTATTATTGATTCACCCCCCCTCTCAGTAATCCAACAATTGGTTTCAGAGAAGGTTCCTTCAGGAAATAGTTTAACCATTGGAAGGAGATTGTGGATTATTTTGAGAATGGTGTAGCATTGTTTAATGGTCATAATGGTTTAAAGTATGAGTTATGGAGTGGAAGGACAAAAGTATTTTTACAGGCACAAGGGTATTATATTTGGATATCATTCGTTAGAAGATATAATAGTTCAAAAAGGGAAAATACTATAGCCAAGAAGGAATTGAAGAAGAATACAAAAATAGCAATGGATTTCATCTAGGAAGGATTACCTAATCTAGTAAGAGAAAATTTTGGTAAATGTTCATTAGCCAAAGAAATCTAGGATACGTTACATGACATATATTCTTCACCCATCGCAGATTCTGAAAATTTCAAAGAAGATGCAGATACAAATCAAGAAGAATCATGATCACCATGTCAAACAGATTCAGAAGATGAAGAGTACATAATAACCACAGGTATGTTTTTTTTCTTTAATTGTGAAAAATGCAAACATCTTGAAATATAATTCCATGAAGGAAATGAGACAGAAAATCTAATTGAAAATGAAGAAAATTATGAAGAAGAATTGATTAGTGCTTTAGATGAACTAATAGGAGAAAACAAGTCACTCAAGAAAGAATTGATGAAACAAAAGGAAAGTGTTCAGATTTTTGAAGAAGCCCAACATGTCATCAAGAAATTAAGAACTTAGCTAGAATAAGCCATAAATATCGAAGAAAATCTTGAATATCAAAAGAAGTATTGGAAGCCAACATAGCAGTACAGAAGGAAGAAGAAGAAATGAGAGAGAATATATTGAGAGATAATCTTAAGGAAGGGACAAACATTCTAAACGAGCTTGAGACGGAGATTGGTCAAGAAGAGAAAGGACTTGAACAAGAAATAATCACATTAAAAATTCAGCTTGAAGAATGAAGAGAATGAAGAGAAGCACTCTCGGTTGTTAGAAAAGAAGAATGAAGAAAATAGAAAGAGTTATGCAGAAATACTCAAAGGAAGGAATCATGGTCAACCATAATCTAAGAAACATATTGAAGATACATATTCAAGAAGACCATCTGTGTTCAAACCACAAAGAATCTTCAATCATCATCATGATCAGTCAAGGAAGAAATTTAGAAGGACTACACCACAATGAAGATCATTCACTCCCAAATATGCAAATTTCTTTTATGGTCATTGTTTTTATTGTACTAATTTTGGACATAAGGTTACAAATTGTAGGGATTATAAAAATGTTCAAGCAAGAAATGCATATGTGGCCCCACCTAACATTGAATGTTACAAATATCATAATTATGGACATATAGATAGTGATTGTAGAAGCATGATCGATACTTCCATGAAAGAGAACACCAATATCAGATATAAGAAAATATGGATAAGAAAACACGAAGAATAGGTGAACAAAGAACCATCCTTCAAGAATATTGCATAGTTTAAGTAGACATATCCAGAGTAGTCAGTCAACATAAGTACAGTTAGATAGTTGTAGTAGTGAAGAGTTCATGATAGTATAGTAATAAATAGGTCATCATTATGAATAGTTGTGCAGTAGAGTCTTGGACAGTATGGAAAGAGATGGATTTGTAAGAACACTTAGTAGGTTTGGACATATATATGATAGTGGATGAGAGAATGGATTCATAGATTGGTTTAGAGACAAAGGAACATTATGGATGTTAATTACATAGGAATTCACTCGAACAATTCTAATGGATTCTAAATTGATAGATATTTTTTGGACAGATGAAACACATACATCATTTCACATTCAAAACAAAGTAATGTTGAGAAACAAGAATGAAAAAACTCCCGACGAGCTATGGAAAGGAAGACCAAAAAATGTGAAGCACTTCAGAATATTTGGAAGCAAATGCTACATCAAAAGAGAAGTTGCCAGAGTGGAAGCAATCCAATTGCTTTTAGCTTATGCATGCTCCAAGAATATTAAAGTGTATCAGATAGACATGAAATCATCTTTTCTAAACAAGGAACTTGAAGAAGAAGTATACATTAAACAACAAGAAGGATTTTAGTTGCCAGAGAACACATATTATGTGTGTAAATTGAATAAGTCCTTGTATGGTCTGAAACAAGCTCTTAGAGAACAACACTCTAGACTGGATAAATATCTACAATAGTCAGGGTTTAGAAAAGGAAGTGCATACATCAACCTCTACATCAAGGTAACTCAAGATAGTATTTTATTAATTGATTTTTATGTTGATGATATTATTTTTGGAAGTACTTATGACAAGTTAAGACATAAATTTGAAAAGGATATGCAGAATGAATTTGAAATGTCATTAATCAAAGAAATATCCTTCTTTTCGGGTCTTCAGATACATCAAAGAAAACAAGGAATTTTTATTTCTAAAACTAAGTATATCAAAGAAATGCTAAAGAGGTTTAGAATGGAAGATTGCAAACTAGTTACCAGTCCTATGCAAACCAGTTAAAAGTTGAGAAAAGATGATGATTCAAAGTCTACAGATCAAAGGAAATATAGGTCAATGATTGGTAGCTTACTATATGTGACAACATCCTGAACAGATTTAATGCAGGTAGTTTGACAGGTGGCACGATTTCAAGCAATACCAAAGGAATCACATGCTTAGCAATGAAAAGGATTTTCAGATATCTGAAAGGAACAAAAGGGTTTGGATTATCATATCCAAAAGGAAATGATCTATAACTTATTTCCTACATAGATGTATATTTGGAAGGTTGCATTGATGAACGACGAAGAACCAGTGGAGCAACGTTCTACTTGGGTGAGTGTTTAGTATCTTGGATAAGAAAGAAACAATCATTAGTATATTTATCTACAAACGAAGCATAGTATATTGCAACAATATGATGTTATACTCTAGTTCTATGGATGAAACAAACTTTGATAGATATACATGTTGAGTATGATGAGACCATTTCGATGTATTGTGATAATACAAGTGCCATCAGTATCTCAAAGAAACCGGTGATGCACTCCAAGACAAAGCACATTCCAATAAAGTAACACTTTCTATGGGAATAGGCTGCAGAGAAGAACATTAGAGTTGAATATGTGGGAACAAAAGAAAAAGCAATAGACATCTTTACAAAACCGCTTCCAAGGGAAGCCTTTGAGTATTTTCTCCATAGACTCGAAGTAATTTCTACTCCAAAATGAATGATTTTGAATGCTTATCTTATATGTCTTAGATTTACATGAGGAAGCACCATAAAGAGTACAGTTCATGTTGGGGGATAAGTTTCAGGAATATTTCATTTAGGGGAAGTATCCCCAAGGATAGTTCATCTAGGGGGAAAATCCCCAGATATACCTTTTCCATTGAGGGAAAAGAGGGAGAGATTTATCAGATGCAAAGGTAAATTCTTGAATAAAGAGAACATAGGCATGGTTCTAGGGGGATCGATGGTAACAGGGGAAGAATGAGTTATATGAATTCAATATTTCATCAGAGTGTTGTCATTAATGCCAAAGGGGGATATTTTTTATTAATTGGGTTGGTTTTCATTGTTTTCAACCCTTGAAGAAAGTCCAATAAAAAATTACGGTAGAAAAAAGGTTTGGGTAATGGACCCAAGTTTGTTTGATATTTCATGGTATGATTTTTGATATATTTGAAGGAAAGAATATTCTAGATGAATAGTACATGTCATGTCGTTTCCAGTGGTATGTGGAATCTCACATAACTCCTCACGGTTAGAGAGTTATGGCCATGTGAAGTTGGAGAACCCTCATGAGTCATCTAGAAGCCCCAAAAGGTCAAAATAGTCAAAGTGGTCGCAAAGAATACATTATTTAAAAATAAATTGTAGTGATGAGTTTACTATAAGTTAAAGTGGATACAAAAGAAATTATTTAAATAATAAACTTTATGGAGAAATTACTAAGTGGACAAGTGGTTAGAAGTGTGTTAGCCCTAAAATAAAGAAAGTGGGTTAAGATGGTTACGAGGTAATTTAAATAATAAAGTGAAGTGATGAGTGTACTATTACTTAAAGTGGATACAAAATGAATTATTTAAATAATAAATTTAATGGATAAATTACTAAGTGGACAAGTGGTTAGAAGTGGGTTAGCCCTAACATAAGGAACGTGGGTTAACATGGTTAGAAGGTAACCCCTTGAGGAAGTTACATGAAAGTATAAATAAGAGGCAAGGGTCTCTCATTTTAACTACACTTGAGACTATTGAATATCTACAAGTCATTGAGGTAACCAAAGGATATCTAAGTCGAATTCAGGAGGGAAGGTGAAGTAAAGAAGGCCAAAATTCAAGGGAGGATAAATTCT
>CBVK0100138673.1:0-20166 GCA_900067695.1 Picea abies | reverse complement strand
GGGTAGATTACCCCACAATAGTGCTCTGAGCTCTTTTATCTTTAGTAGCGACTGCTGCAGATCTAATAGGCCCTTCTGCTATGAGGGGCTGGTTTGGGCTGTCAAAGTCTCCTTCTCTCCTTCTCGATCTGAGATTATATCTATTAGAAGTGTGACTGACCTTTTGCTCTTTTCCCAACTCATGAATTTGAAAACTCATCAGTGATTCTTCATATGCGGACTACGTCAAATGGGGAAAAGGGGCAGTTTCTTCAATACAATGAATTTCAGAGCCAAACTCGTTTATGTCCTCTCTTTCCTCATGATCAACTAGGTTGTTTTGGAGGGGGGTTTCAACCCTTTGATCTTCTCTGTCCTTTCCCCTCTGTTCCCTTGGGAGGACTTGAGGTATATTGTTAGCAGGTCGTCTGAAACCTCTATTATTAGTGTTTAGGGGATTTTTGTACATGGGCTTCCCCTCTAATTCCCACCTTTCTATCTTGGCAGCAAGCAATTTTATTGCTCTAGTTGTCTCATTTGTCTGATGGGGCAGGGGAGAGGAACTAGATGAGGAAGTTTCAGGCCTGTTCTTGGATGTATTTCTATCACCGGCGGTCCTGAGTTGGTTAACAGCCAATATGTTGGATTCTACCTCCACAGCTGCGTCTTGCATGTGTGCCAGCGTAGCAGCTCTTCTCTCCCTTAGCAGTAGGCAGAAATCAGGATCAAGGCGCTAGAGTAAGTGATCTTTGCAGAGGCTTCAGAGGGTTTTATCTCAGTAGGAATTTTTTTGTACATTTTATTAAATCTCTTGGAGAAGTCAGAAACAGACTCCCCTTCCTTTCTCTTCAACGACCCAAATTATGTCATGTAATACTTGAAGTATTTTTTATCTCCCCACTGTCTCAAAAAGGCATTATCTAAAGCTTTGATCCCATAAATAGATCCAGGAGGCAGGGCCTTGAACCATTTTCTAGCCTCTCCTTGGAGGCTATGGACAAAAATTCTCATCCATACGTCTGTGTGCATGATAACATTATCATCCGCGAAAGTGTAAAAGGCTGCTAGGTGCTCTTCTACAGCTATGTCCCCCTCCCCTGTAAACATGGGCAGTTGTTTAAGGTACCTGTCTGCTGGGAGGTTATTGAGAGGCTGTGGTAGCATAAGGGGAGCATACCTAGCAGCTATGATGACCTCTATTTCAGTCATAGGGGGATTTTCTCTGGCCATAGGAATATTAGGTGGAGGAGAAATCGGAGGAGGAGTTCGCGAAGGGGCTACCGGGAATGAATCTCGGAGTGGGGTGGGAAACAAGAGGGGATTCAAGGAGAAGGCTAACGAGCTCAAGTCAGCAGGTGCTCCTCCTTGTGCAGGAGTGGGGAAATCTTCTATGGTCATGGGTCTACGCCAAGGTATAGCTTTAGAGGAGAGGGGAGTGGCAAGGATTTCTCCCTCCAATCCCAGACCAAGAGGGGAAAACTCAGCAGGAACACTCCCAAAATTCAGGAAATGGGAAACTTGTGAAGGGGGTCTATCTAGAAACTGAGGGGGAGAAAATGGAGTTCTTACAGAAGGAGATGGCGGATTACCTGTTTTGACGGTGGAAGATTCTTCTTCAGGGGCCTTTCCTTTTCTGATAACCACCCCTGGATCGGTTTCAAGTGTAGCTAGGGGTACTGTGGATGAGACCATGTGTGTCTGCCTCTGAAAGCCACAATTGATAGAGCAGGTTCTCCCCAGCGGAGTCGTCACAATGGAGTCACCAGGTGCACAGCAACAATCTTGATAATTCTGATATCTGATTCACCTTCAGAATCAGTTAATCATTGTCGTTCAATCCCGGGGAAAATATTCAACTTCATCCCCGGCAACGGTGCCAGAAATGTTGGCATCGAAAGTCACTCCCGGATTGCTATCAGGAGCAGAGCCCGACGCCCATCAGTTGTATTTCATGGTTGTTCATAGATGGGTGATCGAATGGTGGGAAACTCAAAATAATAGTGTTCCAACTTTGAAACTAGGCCAGGTATGCATGAGCAAGTGAGGTCTTGCGTAAACTTCAGACAGTGAGCTGTCGTAAAGGGTGAACAGGTGGAAGACTTATATAAGAGAAAAGCAGAGGTCTGTTATTAAAATCGGGTTTTTAATAGGCTGAGGAAGAATATGTCCAAATGCAATATCATCTTACATTCAAACACAAGGCCAGAGAATGCAATAATGCAACAATAAATCATTTATCATAGCAGAACTGCAATAATTCACACGATTCGGTCATTCACGAACTCTCTTAGCATAAGATGAAAACTAGACGAAGTAAGAGGAACTGTCTGTCATAAAACAAGAAATCTCATATACAGATGCATAAACTGAAAGCTAGGATAGCTGCCAAAACATTACAGTAGGGAGCTCTGCTCTACCATCGATACCTTCAAAATACCAAAACTGAGTACATATACTTGGGCGGATTTTCCCAACAGAGGCGCGCTCGCCCTCCAAGAAGTAGAGTCTCTTCACTCAATCTTCGGGTGGAAGTCCTTCGTCAGACATCTCCTTAACTTCGCATGGCCTCTGCAAGGGAAGAGTAGCTGGGCCAGTAAATGTTGAGCTAGCATGTGCAGGCTTCCTCCAGCTGGTCGGGAACTCGGCATGGCTTCTCTGAAAAGAAATGAGTACACAGGACTCTCTCGAGCAGTTCACTTGCCAGGCCCTACATTCTTCGCATTTAATGAATGATGAGAGGCTTCAACCACCCTTTCTCGCCTTCATTTACTCCAAGCGAAAACCAGGACCGAGGTTGGATCAAATGGCACTTGGAAGTCGTGGCAATTCCTTCTGTGAATCATGCATGGTGTCTTCGGCCCTTTCTGAACATATTTTTCCTTCACAAGTGACCATGGGCTGTGACCGTGCGCTTATCCCCAAAGCACTTTCAGCGTTCACGAACGAAAGGAGTTAATCCTTGCTTCTTGAAATTGCGATGAGAAAAACACTGAGACGGCTTTAATCTGGTGCCACACGCCCTCTGGATCTGACGGTCCTAACTTCACCCGATGCTGTTGTGGGCCCTAGGTCCTGAATGCTATTGCTACTTCGTGTATCGGGATATGATGGAGTTTTTTTTTGCGCGTTGGAGTTGCGATGTGTGAGGCGTTGAGATGGCTCTACTTGCTGCCAGGTGTCCCTTCTAGATGGACAGCTTAAAACACTTCGGTGATACTGTGGGCCTGAGTCCTGAATGCTTTCGGCACTTCACGTCTCACGGTGTGAAGAGGCTGGTCCTCGTTCTTCAAAGTCACGAAGGGCGAGGAGGCGATGGAGCCCGATCGTGCACCACGTACTCCTCTGAGATGGACGGTTGAGATCTTTTTGGTGATATATAAGCACTATCCATTGCGATAATCCTGGCGCAACTCTACTAACCATGATTACCCATCGATCGTTGATCTGCTCTATACATGGATCCTGGCTGTTGACAACATACTTTGCCCGCTCGCTTGATTGGAAGTCGAAAAATGAGATTTTTCCATGCTGCGCTCAGGCGCTTCTCGTGTAACTTGCAAACCCAAATTCTCTCGAGCCCAAGACAAGAATTATCGCTAACAATATCTATTGCCAATTTGTTGTTCCTTTTTGCTTCCTTCTGAGCTGCAGTCTTTGGTTTCTTCAAAGAATTATATCTTGAAGCAACTGAGAACCAAACATTTGCCCCAAGCGATTCCAAGTAAGTTTCCATTCTATTACTCCAGTATTCAAAGTTGCTTCCATCAAATGGTGGAATCCCATTTGTAATTTTGTCTTCCATTTCTTCTTAGGATCTTCCTTCTAGTGGTTAAACTATACTGAAGGTAACCCACTCTGATACCAATTGTTGATACTGAGAGGGGGGTGGATCAGTATCAAGTACAATTTAAAAAACTTTTTCAACTTATACTTAAACCATTCAATTATATCCAATGAGAAATGAACAATAGTATAAGTGTTACACCAATACACCACAATACACCATACACAATATATGAGAAATAATCAATAGTTATTGTTCAAGGGAAGTAATGACTTCCAAAGGTAGCTACAACTTCCAAATGTAAAGGGAGGGATAAACCTCAAAGAGGAAGATACAATCCTCCAATATCAAGAGAGGGTTGAACTCTCCATCCTTTCCCCTTCCTTCCACCCAAGAATATATGAGAGATAATAAAACTTTACATTAAATCATCACCATCAACCAACCATCACATAGAACCTGATAATGATTCCTGAGACTTCTTCAATTTATGAAATTATTCAATTCTTGGAATACTCTGATCCTGTAGATAATATTTCTCAATGTATTATCTGAAACTCCTCCAAGTTTCAATCCTTGAATCCTCCCCAAAAATAAGTTATAGAAAGAATGGTAGAATTTATTCAATTCTAGTTTATTGAGGAGATCGAACTTGTACAGCATGCACCACACTCAATATTTAACATCATATTATGAAACTCACACAAAAGAAACTAAACTCCGTATTATTTCTAATGGAATTTTTCCCACTTCATTTGGATTCTCTATGAATAATTTGTGATTGTTTTACCTAGAACACCTGTTTATTGACTAGCTTCAGGACTGGTCAAAAACCCTATCTTGCACAATGGGTATCTCCATAATTATAGTGAATCAAGATCTGAAACATTTACCATAGGTACCTTGATATGTCTTCTCAATTCCATAGAAATGTCACCATCTGAATCATTATAGAAAAAAAGTTATAGCTAAAATGGTAAGATGACCTATAAATAACATACCTTAGAACACATCACCAAAAGACTTCATCCTCCCTTGAAATCCAGCCTTCTTTACTTCTGATTTCCTCTAAAATTTGACTTGTGTATCAAATTAATGTATAATTATATGTATTTATACCATTTATGTCACTTCCTTTTAACATTAGGGTTGACCTGACACTTTCTTATTTTGTAATTATTTTCTTTAATTATCTACAGGGCCTACATGTACTTCCTTTTTCAATTCACTTTGTCATCTTCAAAAATTTATTTCTTCTCAACCATGAGGATCCATGTAACATGCCACATACCACCAAAAACAACATGATGTATACTATCCATCCATGGGTTTTGTATCTGCATGTGCATTGTCCTTCATGTCCAAATACCTTCATCAATCTTGCAGTCCAAAACCCATGACTAGGGTTGACATCAATGACAACAACCAATCTTCCAACACCCCCTAATAGATATCAATATATATTTCTTGGATATTGATATTCATGCAACAAATTTGGACACAGAGTAGTACATTGTAAGGCCTAGAGAAAATACAAACCAAACAATGTCTAAATATATAAGAACAACCAGAATGATGTAAAGAAAAGAAATTATAATTCATTCTCTCCTTTACAAGAGTAAATGTTGAATTCCACAAGTCCAACAACTATGGCCATAAAGCCATTGAATGTAGATTAACAATGCAATCCCTGAAAATAGGCAACCTTAACAATCAGGATAAGAAGATATGGAAAGAAAAGCATATAGAATAAAAAGTAACATAATGTAAAGTGGCCCTATATATAAAGAACAAAAAGTGTCAATGGTATATTGATAGTGGGTGCTCAAAACATATGATAGGAGATAAAGGAAAATTTCTCACTTTAGCAAAGAAGGCTAAAGGTAAAGTCACTTTTTGAGATAACGTATCTACCAAAATACTAGGGAAAAGCATAGTTTCTTTGGGAAACAAGAAAAATAAAGCAGAAAATGTGATGCTAGTAGAAAATTTAAAACCTAATCTACTCAGTGTAATCCAAACTTGTGATCAGGGACATATACTCGTTTTTAACTGAAAAAAATGTGAAATAAGAAAAGAAGGTTTAGGAAAATTAGTTGTTATAGCATAGAGAACCTCAATCAATGTGTATATCTTAGATATTAAGGAAGAAGAAGAATGCCATATGATTCAAGTATATGGAAGTTGGTTATCAAACATGAGGATGGGACACTTGAGCTTTGATAACCTTATCAAAGATAATAAAAAGGGAGTTGTAAAATACTTTCCAAAATTCATCAAGCCTTCATATCCTGTTTGCAAACATTGTCAATTAGGGAAGCAGACAAGAGTCAGATTCAAGATAAAAGATCATTTTACATCAAAACCCTTGGAGATTGTTCACTCTAACCTTTGTGGGCCCTTTATGACTAAAATCATACAAGGGGAACACTACTTCATGTTGATCATTGATGACTACACGAGGATAACCTGGGTATATTTTCTCAAAGAAAATTTTGATGCATTTGAAAAGTTTAAAGCATTCAAGACTTATGTAAAGAATGAAACAGCTCTCAAAATCAAATGTTTAAGATCAGATAATGGAGGGGAATTTACCTCTGAATAATTCAATAAGTTATTTGAATATCATGGAATCAATAGACAATTCTTATCTCCAGGAACTCCTCAACAGATTGTAGTTGTTGAGAGGAAAAACATAATTGTTCAAGAGGTTGCAAGAACTATGTTGAAAGAAGTTAAGTTCCCAGAAAAATTGTGGAGAGATTCAATATATACAACAATCCACATAGTTAACTAAGCACATATAAAAACTAACCATGAGAAAACACCTTATGAATTATGGTTTGGAAGACCAACATCTGTGAAACATTTCAAAGTCTTTGGAAGTAAGTGTTACATCAAGAAGGATGAATATAATCTAGGGAAATTTGACTCTAAATAAGGTGAAGGTATATTTATGGGATATTCACCTAACAAAAAGGCTTACAAGCGCTATAATCTAAGACTGCACAAAATAGTGGAAAGTGCAAATTTAAAAATAGATGATCTAAAATTAAGAAAAATCAAATCTCAAGATGAATAAAAAAATGATGAATGGATATGAACTAGGGATGATGAAGAAGATATTGAAGAACTACAAGACAATTAACCACAAACTGATGAAAAGAGGGACGAGGAAGAAACACCCTTACCAAAAGTACCATAAAAAATAGTTCAAAAGAATCACCGTGAAAATCAAATTATAGAGGATAAAGAAGCAGGAGTAGAAACAAGAAGGAAATTAGATTTGATTATGAACATGTAATGCTTTCTGTAATAGAACCCAAAACTTTTGCAGAAGCCAGAAAGAGTGAACACTGGATAAAATCAATGAACAAGGAACTTGATCAAATTAAAAAAAATCATACATGGGAACTTGTCCCTAGACCAAAAGACAAGAATGTGGTAGGAACCAAGTGGATATTCAAAAATAAACTCAATGAAAATGGACATATCATAAAGAACAAAGCCATATTATTATGTAGTGGATATTCCCAAGTGGAAGGTATTGACTTTGAAGAGACTTTTTCCCCAGTAGCAAGACTAGAGGCCATCAAAATGTTCCTGGCATTTGCATGCTTCAAAAATTTCAAAATTTATCAAATGGATGTCAAGTCAACATTCCTAAATGGAACATTCAAAGAAGAAGTATATATTGAGCAACTAGAAGGATTCATATTAACAGAAAATTAGGACTGTGTGCAAACTAAAGAAGGATTTGCAAGGTCTTAAACAAACCCCTAGAGGATGGTTCTTAAGATTTGATCAGTATTTAAAAAAATAAGGATATAAGATAGGGACTACTGACAACAACCTTTATATCAAAATTGAGGATCAAGATACGGTTGTTGTAGTGGCATATGTAGATGATATCATATTTGGAAGTAATCTTACTATACTAAGAAAAATGTTTTCTACAGAAATGCATAAAGAGTTTGAAATGTCTATGCTAGGAGAACTGATCTTCTTCCTAGGTTTACAAGTCACTCAAATATATAAAGGAATATTCATTTCCGAAACTAAATATATCAAATAAATGCTAAATAAATTCCAAATGAAAGACATTAAACCCATGTGCACTCCCATGGTCATGGGATGCAAACTAAGCCTAGATGATGATTCACCAAGAGTATACCAAACCATGTAGATATCAATGGTTGGTAGCCTATTATACGCAACATGAAAAAGACCAAATATCTTGTAGGATGTAGGAGTAATAGGTAGATTTCAATCTACACCTAAAGAAACTCACATGAAGGTAGTAAAAAGGATATTCAAATATATTAAAGGAGCCTTGGAGTTTGGTTTATGGTTTCCAAAAACAAAATATTTTACATTCACAACATATACTTATGTAGATTGGGATGGTAGTATAGATGACAAGAAAAGTACTAGTGGATGTGTTGGAGTACTGAGCGGGGGAGTGAATCAGTAATATAGATTTTTAATTATTTTAAGGATAATATGAAAGTGTTATTTATATTTATGATCAATATAGAATTATCATCCAGTAAGTGCAGAGTAAATAAAACATGAAAAATGAACAATAATACACATACGCAATACACCAATATTTTTAAGTGGAAACCCAATGCGAGAGAAAACAATGAAATGTTTTTTCTTATATGTCTTTAATAATTACATTCATTGGAAGCACCAACTTCCTTTGTTCTCCAGCTACAACTGGAAGAAGGCTCTGACCCCCTATATTTTCAAGATACAACTTGAGGGAAGCTACAACTCCCCAATTATCTAGCTACAACCAGAAGAAGGCTACAACCCCCTATGTTCTCAAGCTATAACTAGAAGGTGGAAATAACCACCTATCCTTGCCCCATCTTGCTAACCTAAAATATAAGTAAGATGACGAAATCGTTGTCACTGTGAGATATACCATTGTAAACCTGGATCAACATGTACCACTATCATGTAGCAGAGATGTACCACTGCCTTGTAGTCAACATGTACCTATATTCATTCTATACCAACAAAAATCCATAGATACATGACCTATCTATTCTGCAATGCGTGTGTGTACATGCACTATATATACTGCAGAACGTGTATGTATGCAACCTATATGTACTACATCCTACGTATTCCCTCTAAAAACTAGGTTTTTCTTTCTCTGAAAACTCTAACCCTCTCCAGTCTCTGTCACATCAACCTGCAACAACATGTCACTGCGTCCAAATTGTAACTGTGCCCTATACATACATCCTCATATGTATCCTTTAACCAAATACATCTATATCTCTCTATTCATGTGCCATACAAGTGTGTATAATCATGAGCAAGTATAATAACCCTCACATGAACTAGACATCAAACCCTTACTGATAAACAACCTCTAAATACATCAACCACTTCAAAAATACAAGATCTCAACCATGTACCACAAAAAACCTTAGCCATATAACAATAAATACAATATGTACCTCAACCCTAACAAGTGTTGATTATTTGGGTTGGTTTTCATTGATCTCAACCCTTGAAGAAAGTCCGGTAGCGAATTACGGTAGCACAAAGGTTTGGGTAATGGACCCAAGTTTGTTTGATGTATAATGGTATAAGTTTTAATATATTTTAAGGTAAGACTATTCTATATGGATAGTACATGTCATTCCATTTCCGGTGGTATGTGGAACGTCACATAACTCCTCACGGTTAGAGAGTTATGATCATGTGAAGTTGGAGAACCCTCATGAGTCATCTAGAAGCCCCAAAAGATCAAAGTAGTCATAGTGGTTGCAAAGAAGAAATTATTTAAATAATAAAGTGAAGTGATGAGTGTACTATAAGTCAAAGTGGATACAAAATAAATTATTTAAAAAATTAAATTTAATGGAGAAATTACTAAGTGGACAAGTGGTTAGAAGTGGGTTATCCCTAAAATAAGGAAAGTGGTTTAAGATGGTTAGAAGGTAACCCCTTGATGAAGCTACATAAAAGTATAAATAAGAGGCAAGGGTCTCTCATTTTAATTACACTTGATCATATTGAATATCTACAAGTGGTTGAGGTAACCAAAGGATATCTAAGGATAACTTCAAAGGGAAGGTGAATTAAAAAAAGGCCGAAATTCAAGGGAGGATAAGTTCTTTTGATGATGCTTTCTAAGGTATGTTATTTACAAGTCATCTCACCATTTTCACAATAACATTTTTTCTATAATGATTCAGACTGTGAAATCTATTTTACGTTGAGGAAACATATCCAAGTACCTGTGATAAAAAAATCATCTTGTGGGTTTTTGTACTTTTGGAGTTACACTCCGTGGAAAATAGGGTTTGTGGCTTGTCCTGAGACTAGTCTAAAACAGGTGTTTCGGGTAAAAACATCATAACGTATTCATAACAGATACAAATTTAGTAAGACAAAATGTATCGGTTAGATTAAAGTCCTTAATATTATGTGTACCATTTCCATATCCATACAACAAATATTCCATGCAAGGCCTGCTCTACAAGTTCTCTTTCTAGAATAAGCCAGAATTCAACAAGGTATGCCATTTTTTCTATAACTCTTTTTCTGAGAGGTTCCAAGCAATGAAAATTGGAGGAATTGCATAAAAAGATACTGAAGAACATTGTGTACTATTTTCAAATCTTTATTCATTATAGGTACATAGTTATTATTATTTCAAGTTAGGGTTGTTGACTAATCCAAAATTAGTCATGTGAGACTAAAGTAAAGTTTGATGAAAATTCTAGTCTCTTGTTGTTAAAGTTAAGGAAGGTTTGTAGGTATGTGATCATATACAACATGTCTATTATAGAGTTACAAATCATATTTGGATGATGAAATTAATGAGGGATTTCGGTTGAGGTACATGTTAGGTACATGGTTGAGAAAAGTAGTTGATGAGTTGGCACATACATGAGGTGTATAGTTGATGATGTTGGTACATCTTGATGACTCATAGTTTATTTGTATTTGATGCATGATTAGTACATATTTGGTGCATGGTTGATGCACTTTTTGATGGTATAGGTTGAGGTACAGGTTAGTGCATGGTTGATGCACTTGTTTATGGTACATGTTGATTACATGTTGTTTGGTACAGGATGTTACAGGTTGTTTGGTGCAGGTTGATTAGTATAGGTTTACAACAGTATATCTCACAATGATAGTGTGACAGTGGTTCTGTCATTCTACTTCTATGGCAGGGTGGTTTTAGCCACCTTCCGGTTGTAGCCGGAGAACATAGGGGGTTGTGGCCTCCTTCTGGTTGTATCCAGAGAATTGGGGAGTTGGAGCTTCCCTTAGGTTGTAGCCTGAGAAACTAGGGGGTTAGAGCCTCCTTCCAAATGCAGCTAGAAAACAAAGGAAGTTGGTGCTTCCAATGAATGTAATTCTTACATACATATAAAAAAAAAATTATGTGGTTTTCTACTGCTTTGGGTTTCCATGTAAAAACATTGGTGTACTATGTATGTGTATGATTGCTCATATTTTCATTGTTTATTTAATATGAAACTATTGGATGATAATGCTACATTGATATAGAACTTGCATTTTATGGTTAAAAGGGATTAAATTTCTCTATTACTGATTCACCCCCCTTCTCAGTAATCCAAAAATTGGTATCAGAGCAAGTTCCTTCGAAAATCAATTTAACCACTGAAAGGTAGATCATGGAGAGAAACAACACATATAAAAACGGAATACCACAGTTTGATGGAAAAAAGTGTGCATTCTGGAGAAGAAGGATGAAAACGTATATACAGGCACGGGGATTTGAAATTTGGAAATTAGTAGTAGATGGATACAAAGAACAAGAAGTTCGGCCAACAAGTGAAAAACAATGAAACTCAGTCCAAATAATTCCAAAGCCACAAATGCACTTCTAAATGGTCTTGGTGAATCGGTATATACCAAATTTTTACATTGTAAGTCCACTAAAGATATTTGGGACAAACTTCAAAATATTTATGAAGGATATTCAAAAGTCAAAGCAACAAAACTTTAAACTTACAGAGGTCAATTCGAACAACTAAATATGAAGGAATATGAGAATATTTCATCTTACTTCTTACGAATCAATGAAACAGTGAATGAAATCATAGGATTTAGAGAAGAAATTGAAGAATCTGTAATTGTTCAAAAGGTACTAAGATCTCTTCCTATGAGATTTGATCCTAAGATATCAACACTAGAAAAAAGAGAAGATATAGACTCAATAAGCATGGACAAACTACATGGAATATTCACAGCATATGAAATGAGAACTGAATAGGAAAATCTAAATATAAAAGAAGAATATTTCAAAGCATCTAAAAGGTGAAAGAAAAAGGTAAAGCAAAAGAAACATAACAATAGCAGTGACTTCTCAGAAGATGATGAAGAAGAAGTGGCCAACTTTGTCAGAAGATTGAACAAGGGAACTAACAACAGATATAAAGGTAAGATTCCATTGATTTTTTTTAATTGTTATGGTATTGGTAATTTTTATAACAAATGTCCCCATAAGAAAAATAAGAGGAATCATGAAGATTACTCAAATATAAAACAAACATATAAAAGAAAAAGAACTAAAAAGAAATGTTTCAAGAAAAGATTATGCACCAAAGAGGACATCTCCTCATCAGATGAAGATGAAGTCAGTGAAAGTGAGACAGAAAGAGTTCTATTCATGGTAGTAGAAGACTCTGATAAAAAACGACATTGAAGAAGAAAATGAAGAGGCAAAAGTTGACTGCCGAGAAGAATTGTTGAGTGTCATAGAAGTTATAAGAAGAGAAAAGAAGAAAAACAAGAAGCTACAAGCAGAAATAGACAAGAAAGAAGACAATTAGGAACTAGAACAAATGATCATGAAACTGAATATTCAAATAGAAGAAGATAGAATATTTGAAGAATCACTCAAAGAACAGCTAGAAGAAAGAGACAAGATCATTGGAAATTTGGAAGAAGAGATTGTCACATTGAGAAAGGATCTTCAAAAGAAAAATATGCAGAACAACTCAAAAGTTTTGGATGACATTATCTGTAGTCAAAAGCCTCATCATGACAAGTCCAAACTTGGATACAATCAGACAGAAAATGGATCAAGCTCCAAAAAAATAGAACAAGAAACATATCCAAAAATTTATGTGGAAACAATCAAAGAGGATAGGAAAACCTACAAGGAAGATTACAGGGACACTCCTCCATCGAGAAGATTCAGATTTTAGAATCAATGACTGACAGAAACAAATAGGACTCAAGAAAAAGAAGGAGTCATAAAAGTAACTATTTTCAGAAGATCTTTAACTCTCAGGTATCAAACTATCCTTTTTGGTTTATGTTATGCATGCAATAATTTTGGACATAAAGTTGTAAATTGCAGAGCTAATAGGAGGAACATAAAAAACTTTGAAATTCATACACAAAATGGTTATCCAAGAAGGCCTATTGAAACACAGAGAAGAAGCTACAACGTGTTTGAATCATTGAGAACTGAAGTGGAATGCTACAAGTGCAACAACTTTGGACACATGGCCAAAAATTGTAGAATGACAATCCCTCCTAGAGAACCACAACAGAACTACAACAGTCCTAGACAAGAACCTTAGAAGAGAACATAGATAAGAAAGAAGAATCAGTATAGAAATGAATAATGCACACTCTCTCTACAAGCTAAGAAGAAGAAACATGGTTGCTATGTTGGCAGTGGTTGTTCAAAACACATGACAGGTGATAAAGACAGATTGCTTACATTAAGAAAGGAAAGAGATGAATCAGTCTCCTTTGGAAATGATGATTCAACTAAAATCATTGAAAAAGGTACAGTCATAATTAGAAACAAGAATACCAAGGAATAAAATGTTCTACTAGTAGAATATATGAAACATAATCTTCTAAGTGTAAGTCAAATGTGGGACCAAGGTCATAAAATTACTTTCGATTCACAAAAGTGAAAGATAAGAAAAGAAGGTTTAGGAAAATTCATTGCAATAGCTGCAAGAAATTCAAACAACATATATGTATTAAGTGAAATTGTAAATGAAAATTGTTGTCTAGGAAAGGAAGATGAACATTGACTATGGCATAGAAGAATGGGTCACATACACTTTGACAACCTTGTCAAAGTCATCAAAAAGGAAGCATTTAGAGAAATTCTCCAGATCACGAAACCAACCAACACTTTATGCAAGCATTGTCAACAAGGAAAGAACACAAAGACCATGTTCAAATTAAAGGAATATTCAATGACAAGACCAATGGAAATTGTGAACACTGATCTAGTTGGACCAAATACAACAAAGGGTTTAAAAGGTGAGAAATACTTTATGGTATTAGTTGATGATTATACAATAATGACTGTAGTTTTCTTTCTCAGGAATAAGTTAGAAGCTTTTGAAAAATTCAAGGTCTACAAGGAAATGGTTGAAAATGAAATGGATTCAAAAATCAAATGTTTGAGATATGATAATGGAGGAGAGTTCACTTCAAAGGAATTTATGGAGTACTGCAGCATGCATGGAATAAAAAGGAAATTATTCCTTGATAGGACACCTCAACAGAATGGAGTTGTTGAAAGAAACAACAGGACCGTACAGGAAATGGCTTGAACAATGCTAATGGATTCAAAATTGACAGACATTTTTTGGACACATGCAGTGCATACAACAGTTCACATTCAAAAAAGGGTAATGGTCATGAACAACAATGAGAAAACTCCCTACGATCTATGAAAAGGGATACTAGCAAATGTGAAGCACTTCAGAGTATTCCAAAGCAAATGCAACTACATCAAAAGAGAATATGGCAGAATGGGAAAGTTTGACTCTCGTGTGGAAAAAGGAGTACTTGTTGGTTACTAAAGTACAAGGAAAGCATACAAGTGTTACAATCTAAGGTTGAACAAATTTACGGAAAGCATCAATGTAACAATTGATGAAATAGGTGGATGAGAATTAAAGGAAGAAGAAAATAAATCAATGGAACAAATTTATGAAGAAGAAGCAAAGGATGAATAAGAAGTAGAAGGGGGAGATGAAGAGGATCAAACTTAAGTATAAGAGAAAGTTTAGCAAGTGTCTCCAAATAAACCTAGCAAACGAGTACAAAATAATCATCCAGAAGATCAGATTATCGGAAACAAAGATGCATGAGTTGAGACTAGAAGAATAATCGATTCACCAGAACAAATGCACCTAGCACTCTTATCTATGATTGAACCAAGCAGTTTTGAAGATGCCAGCAAGGATGAATTCTGGAATAAGTCCATGGATGAAGAATTGGATCAAATAGAGAAGAATGACACCTGGGAATTGGTTCCAAAACCAAAGAATAAGAATGTGATTGGCACAAAATGGGTTTTCAGAAATACAAATTGAATGAATATGGACAAGTTACAAGGAATAAAGATAGATTGGTATGTAAAGGATATGAACAAGTTGAAGGAATTGAATTTGAAGATACATTCTTGCCAGTTGCAAGAATGGAAGCAATCCGATTTCTTTTAGCTTATGCATGCTCCAAGAATATAAAACTGTATCAGATGGACGTGAAATAAGGTTTTATGAATGTGGAACTTGAAGAAGAAGTCTACATTGAACAACTAGAAGGATTTCAGTTGTCAGAGAACACAAATTATGTGTGTAAATTGAAGAAGTCCTTGTATGGTCTAAAACAAGATCCTAGAGCATGGTACTCTAGATTGGATAATATCTACAGTAGGCAGGGTTTAGAAAAGGAAGTGTAAACAACAACCTCTACATCAAGGTAACTCAAGATAGTATTTTATTAATTGAAGTTTATGTTGATGATATTATTTTTAAAAGTATTGATGATAGGTTAAACCATAAATTTGTAAAGTATATGTAGAATGAATTTGAAATGTCATTACTTGGAGAACTATCCTTCTTTCTGGGTCTTCAGATATGTCAAATCAACCAAGGAATTTGTATTTCTCAAACTAAGTATATCATATAAATGCTAAAGAGGTTCGGAATGGAAGATTGCAAACCACTTACCACTCCTATGCAAACCAGTTGCAAGTTGAGAAAATATGATGATTCAAAGTCTACAGACCAGAGGGAATATAGGTCAATGATTGGTAGCTTACTATATGTGACAACATCCAGACTAGATGTAATGCAGGAATTTGGACAGGTGGCACGATTTCAAGCAAAACCAAAGAAATTACATGTATTAGCAATGAAGAGGATTTTCAGATATCTAAAAGGAACATAAGAGTTTGGATTATGGTATCCAAAAGGAAATGATCTATCATTTATTTCCTATAGAGATGGAGATTGGGTAGTTTGCATTGATGACCGACGAAGCACCAATGGAGCAGCATTCTACTTGGGTGAGTGTTTAGTATCTTGGCTAAGAAAGAAAAATCATCAGTATCTTTATCTATAGTTGAAGTAGAGTATGTTGCAACAACATGATGTTGTACTCAGGTTTTATGGATGAAACAAAATTTGACAGATATACAGGCTAAGTATGGTGAGACCATTCCAATCTATTGTGATAATACAAGTGTCATCAATATCTCAAAGAACCCAGTGATGCACTCCAAGACGAAGCACATTCCAATAAAATATAACTTTCTATGGGAATAGGTTGTAGAGAAGAACATCAGAGTTGAATATGTGGCAAAAAAATAACAAGTGGCAGAAATATTTACAAAACGGCTTCCAAGGGAAGCCTTTGAGTATCTTCACTAGAGACTCAGAGTAATTTCTACACCAAAATGAATTCTTTTAAATTCTTATCTTATATGTCTTATATTTACATGAGGAAGCACCATAAAGAGGACAGTTCAGTTTGGGAGATCAGTTAAAGGAAGAGTTCAATCAGGGGAAGTAGCCCTAGATGGAAAGATATCTTGTCATTGATGACAAAGGGGAAGAGATTTATTAGATGAAAAGGTAAATGCTTGGAGAAAGAGCACAGAGGCATGGTTCTAGGGGGATCTATGGTCATAGGGGGAGCATGAGTGATATGAATTCAGTATTGCATTAGAGTGTTTCCATCAATTCCAAAGGGGGATATTGTTGATTATTTAGGTTGGTTTCCATTGATGTCAACCCTTGAAGAAAGTTCAGTAGAGAATTATGGTAGCACAAAGGTTTGGGTAATGAACCCAAGTCTTTTTGATGTATAATGGTATCATTTTTAATATGTTTGAAGGTAAGACTATTCTAGATGGATAATACATTTCATTCCATTTTCGGTGGTATGTGGAACGTCACATAACTCCTCACAATTATATAGTTATGGCCATACATGAGGTGTATAGTTGATGATGTTGGTAAATATTTATGAGTCATATTTTATGTGTATTTGATGCATGATTGGTACATATTTGGTTCATGGTTGATGAACTCATTGATGGTACAGGTTGAGGTATAGTTTGGTGCATGGTTGATGCATTTGTTTATGGTACAGGTTGATTACAGATTCTTTGGTACAGGTTGTTACAGGTTCTTTGGTGCAGGTTGATTGGTACAGGTGTACAATAGTATATCTCACAGTGATAGTGTGACAGTGGTTCCATAATTCTACTTCTATGATAGGGTAGTTGGACAAGGCAAGTACACGTGGTTGTTTCCACCTTCTGGTTCTAGTCGAAGAACAAAGGGGTTTGTAGCTAGAGAATTGGGGAGTTGGAGCTTCCCTCAGGTTGTAGCCTGATAAAATAGGGGGTTGGAGCCTCCTTCCAGTTGCAATTGGAAAACAAAGGAAGTTGGTACTTCCAATGAATGTAATTCTTAAAGACATATAATAAAAAAAAAATTGTGGTTTTCTCCCTCTTTGGGTTTCCATGTAAAAACATTGGTGTATTGTGTATGTGTATGATTGCTCATTTGTTCATTGTTTATTTACTCTAAAACTATTGGATGATAATTCTACATTGATATAACAGTTGCATTTTATGGTTAAAAAGGATTAAATTTCTCTATTACTGATTCACCCCCCCTCTCAGTAATCCAACAATTGGTATCAAAGCAGGTTCCTTCAGAAATTAGTTTAACCACTGAAAGGTAGATCACGGAGAGAAACAACATGTATAAAAATGGAATATCACAGCTTGATGGACGAAAGTATGCATTTTGGAGCAGAAGGATGAAAACATATATATAGGCACATGGATTTGAAATTTGGAAATCGGTAGTATATGGATACAAAGAACCAACAGTTCCGCCAAAAAGTGAAAAAGAAATGAAACTCAGTCAAAATAATTCCAAAGCCACAAATGCACTTCTGAATGGTCTTGGTGAATCGGTATATACCAAATTTTTACATTGTAAATCTGCTAAAGATATTTGGGACAAACTTTAGAATATTTATGAAGGAGATTCAAAATTCAAAGCAGCAAAACTTCAAACTTACAAAGGTCAATTCAAACAACTAAAGATGAAGGAAGGTGAGAATAGTTCAGCTTACTTCTTACGATTTGATGAAACAATGAATGTAATCATAGGATTGGGAGAAGAAATTGAAGAAACTATAATTGTTCAAAAGGTATTAAGATATCTTCCTATGATATTTGATCCTAAGATATCAACACTACAAGAAAGAGTGGATCTAGACTCAATAAGCATGGACAAACTACATGGAATCTTCACAGCATATTAAATGAGAACTAAACAGGACAATCTAGATAAAAAAGAATCAACTTTCAAATCATCCAAAAGGTCAAAGCAAAAGGAACATAGCAACAACACTGACTTCTCAGAAGATGATGAAGAAGAAGTGGCCAACTTTGTCAAAAGATTGAACAAGGGAACCAATGATAGTTATAAAGGTAAGTTTCCACTGATTTGTTTTAATTGTGATCGTATTGGTCATTTTGATAACAGTTGTCCCCATATGAAAAATAAGAGGAATTATGAAGATTACTCAAATAGAAAACAAACATATAAAGACGAAAGAACCAAAAATAAATATTTCAAGAAAAGAATATGCACCAAAGAAGACATCTCCTCATCAAATGAAGATGAAGTCAATGACAGTGAGACAGAAAGAGTTTTTTTCATGGAATTAGACGACCTTAATAAAGAAGACACCGAAGAAGAATATGAAGAGGCAGAAGTTGACTGATGAGAAGAATTGTTGTGTGCCATAGAAGTTATAAGAAGAGAAAAGAAGAAAAACAAGAAGCTACAAGCAGAACTAGACAAGAAAGAAGACAATCAGGAACTAGAACGAATGATCATGATTGAAGGTTCAAATAGAAGAAGATAAAATAATTGAAGAAGCACTCAAATAATAGCTAGAAGAAAGAGACAAGATCATTGGAAATTTGGAAGCAAAGATTGTCACATTGAGAAAGGATCTTCAAAAGAAAAATATGAAGAACAACTCAAAAGCTTTGAATGAAATTATCAACTGTCAAAATCATTATCATGACAAGTCTGGACTTGGATAAAATCAGACAAAAAATGGATAAATCTCAAAAACAACGGAACAAGAAACATATCCAAAAATTTATGCAAAAGAAATCAAAGAGGATAGGAAGACCTACAAGGAAGATTAGAGGGACATTCCTCCACCGATAAGATTTAGATTTCAGAATCAACGAATGACATAAACAAATAGGCCTTAGGAAGAAGAAGAATGCATAAAAGTAACTCTTTTCAGAAGATCTTCAACTCCCAGGTATCAAACTATATTTTTTGGTTTATGTTATGCATGCAATAATTTTGGATATAAAGTTGTAAATTGCAGAGCTAATAGGAGGAACATAAACAACTTTGAAATTCATACACAAAATAATTATCCAAGAAGGCCTATTGAAACACAGAGAAGAAGCTACAACAAGTTTAAATCATTGAGCACTAAAGTGGAATGCTACAAGTGCAACAACTTTTGACACATGGCCAAAAAATTTAGAATGGAAGTCCCTCCTAGAGAACCAGAATAGAACTACAATAGTCATAGACAGGAACCTCAGAAGAGAACATGGATAAGAAAGCAGAATCAATATAGAAATGAAGAATGCACACTCTCTCTACAATCTAAGAAGAAGAAACAGGGTTGGTATGTTGATAGTGGTTGTTCAAAACATATGACAAGTGATAAATACATGTTTTTTACATTAATAAAGGAAAGAGGTGGATCAATCTCCTTCAGAAATGATGATTCAACTAAAATCATTGGAAAATGCACAGTCAGAATTGGAAACAAGAATACCAAGGAGAAAGTGCTCTACTAGTATAAGATATGAAACACAATCTTCTAAGTGTAAGTCAAATGTCTGACCAAGGTCATAAAATTACTTTCAATTCACAGAAGTGCGAGATAAGAAAAGAAGGTTCAGGAAAATTGATTGCAATAGTCGCAAGAACTTCAAGCAACATATATGTATTAAGTGAAATTGGAAATGAAAAGTGTTGTCTAGGAAAGGAAGATGAAATTTG
>CBVK0100138655.1:0-17546 GCA_900067695.1 Picea abies | reverse complement strand
TGAATTAGGTCGCTGACCCTTCCTTTATAGCTTTCCAAAACCCTAAATCATTACTGAAACCCTAATTCATTGCTGACTTCCAAAACCCTAAATCACTGCTGAAACCCTAATTCACTGTTGACTTCTATTTTTAGCCCATACTGACTTAAAAGCGCTTTTTACTCTTTTTAGCTCAATGTCACTTTCCGAATATAACACCGGTGACTGAAGTGACCTTGTTTACCCCTTTCTGGCCCTGGCTATAGTCTAACGGGGCGGTTTAAACCATTAAGCCTCCTCTCTGGAGCTCCTATTTGGAAAGGGACATTACAGTCCTCCCTTCTCGAAATTGCTTGTCCTCAAGCAATACCAGTCCAGGGTGTTGCAACACCTGCTTGCTCTCCCAAGTAGCATCCTCTACTAGAAGCCCTCTCCATCTGATCAAACACTCTCTGATGACCCTGCTCAGTTTCCACTCCCGAAACTCCAAAACCTCCTCCGGAACTAACTCCAACTGTCCCTCCTCATCCAACAGGGGAAGCTCCTCTAATGTGTTAATGAATTGTCCCACTGCCTTTTTGAGGCAAGACACGTGGAACACGTTATGAATATTGCTCCCCTCTGGAAGCTCTAGCTCGTAAGCAACCTCGCCTACTCGACGCATGATCCTGTAAGGACCATAAAATCTGGGCTTGAGCTTCTCGGCCCCACTCTTCTTCAGAGATGACTGTCTGTAGGGTTGGAGTCTCAAGAAAACCAAATCTCCAACCTTAAAGCTGCGCTCTATCATGTCCTTGTCCGCACTTATCTTCTGTCGGTTTTGCGTCATCTGCAAGTTCTCTTTCAACAACTTGAGAATCTCCTGACTCTCTATGATCCAATCCTTGGCCTTGGGAGCTCTACTCTCCCAGAAGACCAAGTCTACCAAAGTGGGAGCATCATATCCATACAATGCTCGGAAGGGTGTCATACTAATGGACATGTGGAAGGTGGTGTTGTAACAATGTTCTCCTAAATGTAACCACTTTACCCACGTTCTTTGTTGTCCTCCTACATAGTTTCTCAAATACCCTTCAACCCACTTGTTGACAATCTCGGTCTGCCCATCTGTCTGAGGGTGATAGCTGGTGCTAGGTGTCAACTCCGTCCCCACCAACCGAAACAACTCTCTCCAGAATGTCCCTATGAACCGACTGTCCCTGTCACTGACGATGTTCTTCGGCAACCCATGAAGTCTGAAGATCTCCCTGAAGAAAAGCTCGGCTACCTGAACTGCGCTGTACTTTGTCGGCCTGGCATAGAAGTGAGCAAACTTGGTCAATCTGTCGACCACTACATAGATACAGTCCTTACCCTGGACCTTGGGTAGACCTGTGATGAATTCCAAAGATATACTCTCCCATTTTTTCTCTGGAATGGGGAGTGGCTGAAGTAGCCCTGCTGGAAGAGCATGCTCTGACTTGCTCTGCTGGCAAGTCACACACTCACTGACGTGTCTCATAACATCCTGTTTGAGGCCCTTCCATGAGAACCTCTCTTTGATCTGTCTATAGGTTTTGAAAAACCCTTGATGGCCTGCTAGAGGTGAATCATGAACTGCGATGAGGATCTTCTTCTTGAGCCCTGAATCTGGCACCAAGTAGACTCTATCCTTGTAAAATATGACATCGTCAATGACCCTATATCGATCATCCTGTATCTGCCCATCCATCACCTCACAAGCGAACTTGTTCCTGGAATATTCCACTAACAAGTGGGATTTCCAATCTGGTGAAATCTCCATCAAAGAACATGTCGCAGGTCTCCTTGATAGTGCATCGACCACAATGTTCTTCTTCCCCTTGGCATACTCTATGTCAAAGTCAAATGCATGTACCTTCGTCACCCATTTCTGTTGGCGTTCACTGAGGTCCTTCTGCTCAAGGAAATACTTCAAACTATTGTGATCGGTCTTGACCACAATTTGTTGTCCACCAAATATTGTCTGAACTTGGTCAAGGCATCCATGATTGCCAACATTTCCTTCTCATAAATGGAGTACAACCTCTCAGGCTGACTAAGCTTCCGACTCTCGAATACAATGGGGTGTCCTCTCTGCATAAAAAATGCATCGATCCCTTCGTCGAATGCGTCACACTCTAGTACAAATGGCAAGGTGAAGTCTGGTAGTGCCAACACTGGACAAGTGCCCATGACTTCCTTCATGTGATCAAAGGCTTCCTGTGATTTCTCGGTCCATATGAAGGCCCCATGCTTGGTAAGATCTGTCAGCAGTGCTCCAAGCTGAGAAAAACCCCAGACAAACCGCTTGTAATCGCTGCACAGCCCGAAGAAGCTCCTCAATTTTGTCACATTCCTGGGCATCGACCAATCCTGAATGGCCCTGATCTTCTCTTGGTGCACCTGTACCCCCTGTGCACGGATGATGTGGCCCAAGTAAAGAAGCTCTGTCATACCGAACTCGCACTTGGACTCTTTGGCATATAATGAATGTGCCTCCATGATGCTCAATACCTCATCCAGGTGCCTCATATGCTCTTGCCATGACCGGCTATAGATCAAGATGTCGTCGAAGAAAACCAAGACTAATTTCCTTAACTGATCCCTGAATATATGGTTCATGCAAGACTGGAATGTAGCAGGTGCATTGGTTAGCCCAAATGACATAACTAGGAACTCGAAGTGTCCAAAATGACATCGAAATGTCGTCTTCTCTATGTCCTGCTCTCGGATGTTGATCTGATGATATCCAGAGCATAGATCAATCTTTGAGAAGAAAACTGCCCCATGCAGTTCATCCATCAACTCGTAAATGCGTGGGATAGGGTATCGGTTCTTGATGGTTTTCTTGTTCGAGGCTCGGTAATCAATGCACATCCTCATGGTGCCATCCTTCTTCAAAACTAAGACAGCTGAAGAAGTAAATGGGCTGCTGCTGGTCTGATGTGTTCCATTGTCAACAATTCTTTGATTGCCTTCTCTATCTCATCCTTGAACCTCCTAGGATGACGATAAGGGGGGTGATCATAGGTTTGCCCCCCTCTTCCAACTCAATGGTGTGCTCAAACCCCCTGTTAGGTGGTCTCCCTGGTGGAATTGCCTCAAAGACCTGTTGATGTCGTCTTAATAAATCCTTGATCTCTGTATGGTACTGTTGTCGACCCTCTGAATGCTTCCGCGTAGTGATCAAACACTTGGCAACATATGTTACTTCCCCATGTCTGAATATCCTCTCCATCCTCTTGGCTAAAACTGTCCTGGGTGCTCCTGTCGACATACCTCTTAGAAAAACCTTCTTCTCGTCATGGTCTTTGAATCCCATCTCCAAGCTTTGGTAATTTGTGGTGATATTTCCCAAGGTAATCATCCACCGGACTCCCAACACTACATCTGTGTCAGATAGGTCAACCACATAAAATGTATCTCTCACTATATAGTTGCCTAACTTTACCTCCAAGTCTGGAACTCTGTCTAGACACTCCACTGTGTGGCCATCTGCTACTGCAACATCAAACCCCTCAAACTCCTCTGTTTGAAGTGCCTGTCTCGATACTAGTGAAGCGTCAATGAAGTTGTGAGTGGCCCCACCATCTATCAGGGCGATTGCCCATTGCCCCTGAATAGTCCCTCTAATCCGGAGGGTATCATACCTGGGAACACTAGAAAGGGTCGCTATGACTCCTCCCTTTGCTGGTTTCCTCCTGTTAGCTTGCTCAGGTAGCTGTGGGACTACTGGAGGATGGGTTCCTGCCGATGTCGAAGGTCTACGAGGAGGCTGCCCCTTTGCCTGTGCTGACTCCTCCTCTGAGCTAGTGGACCCACTGTCCTGCTCCTCCTCCTGACTGTCCACACTGTCTGCTGCCACCTCAATATAATGAATCTCTCCCTTGCCCATGCCCCGATGGCCTGGGACCCAAGGGTCTCTACAGTTGAAGCAAAGCTTCTTCCTCATAAGCTCTCGCGTAGTCTCATAATCCAACTTCTCCTTTCCCTTCTATTCTCTCTAGAATGGCTTCTTGTCTCGATCCTTCTGGAGTACGAAGGGTTTGGAAAAGGTTTTAGTCTTTAGCACTAAGTTTGCCAAATCTTGAGTGAGAAGGATGACATCCTGCAAGGTGGGAGGCCTGTATGCCTTCACCCATCCTCTCAAAGGCTCGATGAGTCCCTCTGTGAATAGCATGATCAACTTGGGCTCTGATATATTTATCACTGCCACAGCTACTCACTGAAACTCTGTGATGAATGCCTCTGCTGTGCCAGTTTGTCTCAACTGGGCTAGATCCCTTAAGTGGATCTCGGGATCCCTCCTATCAAACCTGTCCATGAGCCTCTCTGTGAACTCCCTATAGGAAGTGATGCGACTGTGACCCAATGTCACCAATCCATGATACCACCACTCGTGTGCCTCACCCTCCAAGTGTAAGGTCGCGAAACTGATGGCCTCTGTCTCGGTCGTCTGGTTGAGCTTGTAGTATGTGTCTAGCTTATGTACCCAAGCTCTGGTAGTGCATTTGGGCAATCCGTCCAAAGAAGGTATGGTGAGTTTACCAAATTTTCAGATGCAATCCATGTTATGCCCCTGCTGCTGTTGCAGTCCTCCCCTTTGTAGCTCTCTGGGACGGTTCCTGAGTCTGAGTCCACAGTACTCGACTAGGGTCATGTCCTTGTGGAAGTCACAACCCAATGCTGCGTACTCCCTCCTATACCCTGCAATGTCCTCTGCATGAGTGGGTGGCCTCTGTGCTATCGATGGCGATGCGACTACGGGGGGTTCCCTCTGGAAACTGGGAAACAAGGGTCTGGGAATCCTACTCGCAAAGGTGTATGTGCGAGAGGGTGATTGGGGTCTACTGCCTACTCCTAAGTTCCCCTGTGCTGCATGTGGGACTTGTGTGTCTTGGGTGCCCACTCTAGCCAATCTATCAACCACCTGTGCCAAGGACTAAGACATGGTCCGTTGACTAGCTAACATATCATTGATAACCTGCATGAAAGTTGTCTCGGGATCTACGGGGGCCTTGCCACTGCCCTCTGGTCGCTCATATCTGTCTCCTAACATCCTCTCTACCTTGTGCTCAGCCTCACGCTCTGCCCTCCTCTCTGCTTCTCTGTGTGCTTCTTCCTCTTCCTCTGAGCTAGGAGGAAAAGGGGGAAAGTCAGGCCTATGCCTTCTTTCCTTATGCCTGTTGTAAGTGACATATTTGTCACCTACGTGTTCACGGACCTCTGGGTCTTCTGCTGCACTCATTGTCTTTAGTCACAGGCTGGTAGGAATAAATCTCTCATACCACTGTAATGTTCCTGACTTGGCTATTCTAGGAAACGCTGCTAATGTGTGTGTAGGATTAATCGTTTACAACATATAAATGATCATACAAATAACAAATGCGACAAAGGACTGCAAAGTTTATATTATGATATCTCTGTGGATTACAAAATGGCAGAATGTGGCTAAATAGACTGACAATACTTGACTAGATCAACATACAAAGGATCTTAGCCATAATACAAATAAGCAACTAAAAGATAATACCCGAAATATGGGAGCACTGCGGAATCAATGGATGCGTTGGGACTATGGCATCTCTGACGGTAACTGTTGGAAGTCTGGAAAGTTCGCCCTGGGAGTTGTACTTCTTAGAATGGCCCGAAAACTGTCCCAAATGATGCACCCTACTCTAGTTCTCAATACTGGTAACTGTCAGACCCTTCTACTAGGTGAGTTTGGACCCCAGATGGATCCCCCTAGGGAAATGCACCCCTCTTTCTCTGGCAAAATGCGTCCTAGTGATTCCACCGTTGGAATCAGACGAGATGTGTCTCAAAATGACCGCCTTGGTCTACTGGGAAATGGGTCGAAAGGGTTTCCTTGAATATGGCCCGATGCTCGCTCTGGAACCCCAAATGTATCTGCCAAAAGTGTCACACGTCCAAGTCTGGAAAATGTGCCCCAGTTGATTCCTTCGTCAAAATCTAATGAGGAACCAAACAAAAGATGCACCTTGCCTTCCTCTCAAACGGGTCGGAGGGAAATCTCAAAATTGGGATAAATCGACTAAAAACCCTCTCAGAAGTTGCGCCCTCACTCTGGATGAATGCACCCTTGCTGTTGAACACTGTGTAACTGCTATTGAAGAATGATGGAAGACCTGAATGATCTCCCCCGGTGACTAGGGTGTGTCTCTCAACACCGAAATCAACCAACTGGTGTCTTCCTCCTGGAATCCACTGAACTATCTCTCCNNTGAATTAGGTCGCTGACCCTTCCTTTATAGCTTTCCAAAACCCTAAATCACTGCTGAAACCCTAATTCACTGTTGACTTCCAAAACCCTAAATCACTGTTGAAACCCTAATTCACAGTTGACTTCTATTTTTAGCCCATACTGACTTAAAAGCGCTTTTTACCCTTTTTAGCTCAATGTCACTTTCCGAATATAACACCAGTCACTTAAGTGACCTCTAGTGATCCTAATTACCCCTTTTTGGCCCTAGCTATAGTCTAACGGGGCGGTTTAGACCATTAAGCCTCCTCTCTGGAGCTCCCATTTGGAAAGGGACACTACAAATAACTCCAAATCTCTTTTGGACAATCATCTACTTCCATATTAAGCTCCATATAGAAGTGTGCGAAAAAATTGATAGAGAAAACTAACTCCAACATCTTGAAGTATAAAATTAAATATTCATATTTTATATCTTTTTAAAATGTCTAGGAAACACCAAAGTGACCATATCAACTAAGGCCCCAACAACTCAGATCATATCATGTCATTAGTAAAACATTAAATCAACCTTTCTAATATCTCTCATTATATATGTTTTTTTCAAATTTCTGCACTTTTTATTGGACAATAAGAGGTAGAAATAATATAGCGTAAAGTGATAAGAACCTAAATAAACCCCATATAAACATAAGTGACACTCTCACACCAATGCACCAAGTAAAGGATTGGGTAAAGAAAGAAGTAAAAGAAGCCCAATTAACCATAAAAATGAGAACACTTGGTATTAAACATGGGATGGCCCAAGGACCAAACATAGGATTTCCCCTCCATTGAAAAGCTCTTCTACCATTGATTCTTGGGAGGCTTGGCTTTAGGCCAAAGACTAGCTTAGTTGGCCATATCATAATCCAAAGGCTCTCTTATGGAAAAACTTAAAGTTTGAAATATCTATTCTGGTTCTACCCATATGCCAAATCTACTTAGGAATGGGTGTCTAAATTTACTCTGCTATTTCATAAAAAGCCGCCATGTTAGGTGATAAACTTCATTGGGTTGGGTTGTCGAGTTCAATGCAAAATGACAACTTAGGATAAAAGTCATTTATCTTATATGGAATAAAAAGGAATGAATCTTTGTTTAATAAGTCTCATCGTGTTAATTTTTGGGGCAAATCTACTTGGGAATGGGTGTCTAAATTTAGTCTGCTATTTCATAAAATGCCGCCATGTTAGGTGACAAGCTTCATTGGGTTGTCCAGTTCAATGCAAAATGGCAACTCAGGATAAAAGTCATTTATCTTATATGGAAGAAAAAGGAATGAATCTTCGTTTAATAAGTCTCATCGTGTTAATTTTTGGGCTTGGTATGATAACTCTCTAAGATGTGTAAACATTCATTTGCCTATTACCATCCAACCACAAAAGGTCCACAAGTGTCCAAATGTATGTGGTGCAATTGCACTAATTGCTATAGTAATGAGTTGGTGGTGCCCTACCAACTCTCCTTCCCCATGACTCACTCTCGGAAATCTCGGCACTTTAAAGCCAAGCCCCACCATCGAGCTGGTTGGGTTTTTGGAGAGAGAAGGGAATAACACCATGGTTGGCCTCCCCCACCCCAACAACATAATGACAAGTTTCCTCCATTGGCTCTTGCTATATATGATGTCGGGAAGTCCCCCGATCCTGAGCATGGTAACAATGGTTTGGAACTCGTTACAAACCCCGGACCTACAAATGATCATTGGGGTCATCCCCAAAGGATAAGGTGGCTCTCCTTCCAATGTGAAAATTATTCCCCATGTTCCACAAGTTATGTTAAATGGTTTATGGAGTTCACTTAGCCTCTGTTAGTTGAGCAGGTTTTACTATGCTGATGACTAGTCTTCTCCTACACAGTTTATAAGGCCAAGTGACAATTTTATATTTTATGCTCTAGCGCAATTTTGATTACAAGTTCCACCCAAGACTACGTGGTTGTTGATTCTGCAAATCACATTTTTTTATAAAATGCCCTAAAGAGCCTCCAACTTCCCCCCTCGAGACACAGACCCACCCACGACCGACAAGCTGCTCTACCACCACGCTGCATGCGCCTTTCATGGTGCACAGTGAACGGTATGATCTAAAGGCGTCGACTCCTACCTCCAAGGTTTCATTGCCGTTATGTTTATGACTATACTGTGGACTTCCAACGGTACTTTTTTTACATAATATAAGCCTAGATTTTAACAGAAAGAAAAAAATAAGCTTCCTTTAATGTGAAGTAAGGTTCAAACCCTGAGTAATCACGTGGTTGACATCAAGGACCATATTTTTAGATCGAAATAAAGCTCTGCATCCAACAGAAAATTTAACAGTAAAGTAAATGAAACACTCTCCAATCGTGGAGGAGGCGCGCCCATCCAACGGAAACATTTTCCACGATGCATAGATTTTCTCTTTTAGATATAGCATGCGCACTTATGCAACATGGACATAAACGGAACCATAGTAGCAAAATTTGAATATTGTATTATTTGAGGTCTTATACGATTCAGTACGATAAAAAATAATGTAACGAAAAAATCCAAAGCTGCTCAAATACAAAAGTACATATCTCATAGATTCAAAAACATGTATTTTGATCCCAGGAAGGCGCAATATATCAGAAAAAATAATTCACTACTTGAAAATTTGGTAATTTAGTTTATCTTTGTAGTTTTTTATGGTTTTGTTAAAAAAAAGGAGGGGGGGGAGGGGTTTCTGGGTATATGGGTAGACAGCTATCAAATATATGAGGTATATTATCAAAGATAGTCAAAAGCACGGTCCGCACTATGGCCAAATCCTGCTACTATGCATAGAACTGCCATACAAAACATCAAATTGCTACTTAAACTGAGAGTGTTGGAATATAAAGAATCCGCTTCCAAGATCATTAAAAGTCTAATTGAAGCAGTCCATGAATCACCACTTCGTCAAATTTCACTTCAAGCATGAATATGATTAAGTATGACCACATTTCCAAAGGCTTCTCAAATAGTTAAATCTCTTCAGTATTGACCATATCAATATATAAAACAGTACTATCGACACAATGACATCTCCTATCCACCACTGCAAGATAGTCATATATACAAAAAGTTCACATTATTAACTAAGCTGCCAGTAGAAATCTTCAACAAGGAATCTATCAACTCCTTTCACTGGTCCTGTTTCAGTATTCTGATTTGCAGGAATCCATCCCTGATAGCCACAGATAGTATTTAGTCAGAAGAATGTGCCACGAATCATCTAATCCAAACACAAATGAGTGGTGCAAACAACATCCAATCTCTTCAAATACATGAAAGCAAATTTTTCTCTGCAAGAAACATATGACGACTTACATATCATGTAGTGCATTTCATTAAAGAATCATTTTTTTCAATTTCAAGTATTCAATTTAATAAGTACTACATTTTCAAAATCTGCAATGTTATCCATATCCCATTGTAAAATTGCAAGGACAGCATACGAAAGAAAGATAAGAAACTTAAAGTAGAAAAACTGAAACAAACTATAGGTATAACAGTTTTAAGATCTGAACAACCTCTGATAACCTAGGTTACCAGATAAGTTTACCTACCTTAACACTAAATTTTCAGAAAAAAATAAATCAATAAATTTAATATCTTCCCAAATGTCAAGTGTGTATCAGGATGGGACATAACGTTCTGAAGGCTCAGAAAACCTCCATATCCTTGAAAATATTATCACATTACGATGCTGTTCTGAGTTGTTCCTGACCTGCCTTGCTCACTGTTTGTAGGTCATAAAAACTGCTTTGCATATTCTAGTGTTTCAAGCAAAATTACACGTTGATATGTTTTATTTTTTTTATATTATTTTTTTACAAATTTCGCCATATTCTCTCTCTTGCAAACCTGGGTCTTTGTACTTGTGAATATGTGTCCACACCAAAAGACCAAACAGGGGTCTTCAGTGAGGTATTCACTTTACATTAATTTTGGCATGTGCCCCATTGGAGAAACGAGCATCTTGGGCGCAGACACATCTTCCACAAGGATTGAACTTTCCTGGAGATTTTGTTGGTTCTCAAATGCATTTCACGTCAAGAACTACATCCTTGACTACTCTCTACAATTTAAAGTGTCTGGTTAGATACCAAAAAAAACAAGTACCAAGTTTCAAACAATGAATTGTCAAGCCAATTAAACCGTATTGTGAGGTTTGGGGTTAAAGTATAAGAAGAAAACATATAATGGGCAGGCTGTATAAAATTTGTAATAAAATTGAGCATTATAAACCACCAATCATCATACAATTGCTACCAAGTAGCAAAAATTAAGCTGATAAAAAATTCTCATTGTAGGGCAAGATTATTTCTCTTTCCCAATGGTTTTATCATAATAAAAAGCATAAAATGAAAATCTGTCCCCAGGGAATACTTCATCCAACCATGTTTGGTGCTCATAAACAGCTCAGTCTGTGCAGAACACCACTGGCTCTTCGATTATTATTTTTCTGGCCTATACATGCATCCTGCATACAAGGTTTTATGTAGAGCTTCTTCTCTGATATAAGATTTGCAACTTAAATCAATATGAACTTAATTTATTTATATCCAAAGGCTAGGTACAGTTAAGTCCCATGGTAAAGGAGTTCAGGAAAGCACTTAACCCTTTAGGCTATATAGGACAGGTAATTTTCTAAAGACTAGAGGACTCCTGCAAGAAATTGGCTTCAGTGCATGCTAGGTTCAAATGAAGGTAGACCAATAAATTAGCTCGAAAGTGGTCAAGAGAGATGATAAAAACGTCATGAAGAGAGAAGCAAATAATAAAAACACTATGATAAGATGTAGAGTTTTAATTTAAAAAATTACCATGATATCCTTTTCTTGATGCATAAAATAATGATATCATGAAATCCTTTTTCATGATATATCACATAACGATATCATGATAAATAAAGAGAGATTAGGCTACAGTACGTGAATGTTATTACTCTGAGCATTTTGGCTGATTATCTGGATGCAGGGTCAAATATGGGGGACAACCAAGATTACTAAGAGGAAATGGGTTATATGACTGCCTCATTTGCAAGTGCAGCTCAAAGCACGATCACCTATTGGACCACAGCAAATAAAAAGAAAGAGAGAGCAAGATAATGGAGAATCAAGATGTTGAATACTTTTATAGCAACAGAATATGTCTATGCAAAGCGGTATGACAACTTGGAACTACAAATCAGAGTATCTCCAACTGTAGAAATTCCCTAGGACTTACTAATTGGAACCTTCTACTGGCAATGGCTCTCAGGCTTCTTTATTTCTGCACATTAGGTAACATGACAATCACATCCTTCTGCAGTAGCGGACTGAACCAGTTAATTCAGCTTCTCTGCCTTTTCTGGTGCTTTGTTTACCAACGGTTTGTTCCAACTTCCTACCATTTATGTTGTGGATCCTTGCGGAATTGTGGGTTTCTTGTCATCCATAGTGTTCAGTTGTGTATCTATGTCTTCCGCAATGGTTTATTGTGGCAAGCACTGTTGTGTTGCAGGGTATTCATTTCCCCACAACAGTGGGCTGCAGGGTCTTCATTCCCCACAATGGTTAGGTGTGGCTGCAGAGTTGCTCCCCACATCCATGTGTTGGGGGGTCTTCAGTCCCTGCAACAGAAGGTTTCAGAATCTTTACTTCCTGCAAATGTGGATTGCATGATACTACACTTAATCAGTGTTGGGCCTCTACGGTCCTGCAACTTAATGATCAGTGACCAGTCGCTTTGGAAGCAAGTTATTTCAATAGTTTTCTGGGCAAGGGTGTCTTCAAGAGCTGTGATTACTATTTGCATCTTGTACTTGAAATTCCTTAACATGCTGTGGCTGGCTGCTATATCTGTAATTGTAAGCTACAGGTAACAGTGATTATTTAGAATTTTGGAATAACAAGGCAATCCAAGTTTATTCAAGCATCCTCAATGGTGGAGTTTTAGTGACATTTTTCCAAAGCAGTCATTTTTTTGCTACATCACAGTCCACACTCTTGGAAATGCATAAGAAATGCATAAGAAACATCTTCCCAATAAATTGCCAATTGACAGCCAAGTCTTCCATAATACATAATGCATCTCATTTCAATTGATATTTGGTAATTTAAGTGAGAAACTGCTTGTCATCTACAGTTTGAGAGAACTATTCTCGAATAGTACATTCACTTCACTATTGCTTTTATACATTTTCTTTGCTTCTCATCTCAGATCTGCAATGGTCTTCACATATTGAATTATTTTAAAAGTCATATTCAGTCTCATCTTTGACTTCTCATTTTAATTGCAATCTATTCATTTTCCAAAGCCTCTTTACCTTTCCTAGCATGCCCCCTCTTGTATCCACGGATCTCTTTTATATTCTAAAGCTATACAAGCAAAATGCCCTCTTTGACATCAATGTCATCATCTGGTCATGTCTATCACCTGGCTATGTCTCAAACATTGGAATCTGACTCCAAACTCATTACTAATGTAATTGTTGGGCTTAAAATAGACCTAAACTTCAACTAGCATCAAACTTACAGGATTATATGCTCAAGACAGTATTTCACAAGCTTAATCTAATTGTTTTAATTGTTCATAATCAATAACAGTTGCTATTCAACTCTATAATGCATATAAATCAAATATAAGCAAGAGAATAATTAGTCAGATCACAAACACGCAATCAGAGAATACAGATTTATAGTGTGAAACAACACAATAGATAGGGAGGAAAACCCACTATAGGAAAGGCATTCCACCCTTGACCCCTGTTATCACTCAAACTTGCAACCCTAGTGCAAAGCCTTCACAAGGTACTAAGCTGAAGTGTATCTCGGAAAAGTTGTCACTCTTACCTCAACAACTATTTCCCTCACTTTAGGTTGGGTAATCCAACACAAGGGGGGCTTCCCCAATAACAACTAGGTTCCCTATGACAAAAAGTCTAAGGTGGCCTAGGTTACTATTCACTTGAATCAACTATGTATGGTTTAAGATTGTTACTCAAGTTGATTCTTTATGGTTAAGTTCATATATTTATTATGAATTTTAATTTCCAAATCTTGAAATAGTTTAATACTATTTTAAATTTGTCTAAAAGATGAATAAATTTGAAACACCAGCCAAGCAAATTACAGCAGATTGTTTACCCTTGTCAGATGTGAATTAAAGTGAATCTAAGGATAAAACACAGGTAGGTCTAGAAAATTACAACCACTTCCTAAATCTGAAAATTACATGCACAAAACTGCTACAAAGATTATCTAACTACCCCAATTAAATGCAGATATTTTGGGACAGCAAGATAGATTTCCACAAAAAATAATTTACAGCTAAAGATAAGAGATCTATCAAGCTATCTAGGGTTCCGCTGAATTTTTTATGTGTAAGCTACAAAATTTTCCAAATCTACTTAAAACAAAAAAAGAAGGATGAAATATGATTTCTTGTTTAACTAGAAAAGTGACCAGTGCCTAGCTACTAATTTTGGGCATATGGAGTCAACTAAGGCTCTTCATGGAAGCTCAAGGTAGACTAAAAGCTGAAATATTCAAACCCTAACAATCTTTTAGTGGCTTAATTGATTTCAAAAATAATAAAGGAAAAACCTAGATAGAGATCTTCACAAATCTTGAGAGGGGATCTACTAAGCAAGGGCTAAGAGGACATACAAGCACGCAATGAGAGATATGCTCACACTTAACAATTCCAATAGTAAAAACTACAAATATTCTAGATAAGATAAGATAGATAAGATAATTTTATTAATGTCCGACTAATGACCACAAAAGTAGGTCAAAGGGACTGTTGAGTACAATGATGTCAATACAATGTAGGAGTACCAAAAGGGTCTCCTATAAAAGGTGAGATGCAAAAAGTAAAGTGCAATAAGGTAGAGCAATAGAAAGTGAGATCTACCCTGAGACATGAAGAACCCTCGGCCCTGAGCTCAGATACATGCGCTGATGACAGGGTGTATCGTAGGAGAAGAAGATCTAAAGACAAGAGGAACCAAAAGAAAAGAAGTAGATTTTTCATGGAATGGATCCATATCTCCTATCATTTGAGGCCGAATGAACAAAGTTGAGTATAGTTAGTTGTCCCAAGGGGTGCTTGGATCGTCCGTTGCGCTGTTGATTGGCATAGGTAGTGCATCGACGAGGTCTGGGGGATCTCATCCGTCTCCTGGGAGGGAATCTGGTTTGGTCATGCCGTTGAAATCCTGTGGGATGAGGGAAGGTCCCACGAGTCCAAACTGATCTGGAGTCCGAGGTTGTGCTGGTGTCGGTTTGTCTCTTGGTGCCCCTTCCTCAGGGTAGCACCGGGAAGGAGGAGGTGATCTAGAGAAATCAGTTACCTAAAAATAGACTAAAGATATTGCATTTGAATGTTTATCCATCAACTAAGAATTCATAAAAAAAAACTATTCCACTTGAGCACTTCAATCAACTATCCATAACATGAAATAGTAAATAAACAAAAGTTTTGAGAGTATTCTCCACAAGCTTCTAGCAAAAGTTACAATGAGAAAAGCTTTTCTTATATAGAGAAGAAAACCAACCTCCTTAATAGAATAACAATAGAATCTTAGATCTAGCCTAGAAATCCATAAAGAACCATTATCTCCTCAACTAACTAGGGAGATATGGTCAACAATACATATAAAAGTGAAGTGGTTATGCCACATATACAAAAGTGCCCAAGAGAGAGGACATCTCCATCAAAGTGGGGAAGGAAGTGGTTAAAGAGCCCCAACATTCCTCCTCAAAGCAAGGTAACAACCTCAACAACCAAATCAACCCCTCAAAGAAATGAAACGACCCACACATGTGGCACATGAGACTCTCCAACAAACTTGAGGGTGAGTCCTCCAAGGCATAATGAGCTCAATGGTCCATGCTAGCGACCTCCCCCACATGCAATGTAAGTGTCACCATGCCCGATGCATATCATAATGCCTAATGCAAATGATACAATGCCCCATGCAGTATCACAATGCCCAAGGCAAGGCACTCAAAAGTGATGATAATTGCCTCCAAATATGTGTCAAGGGGTGGTGAACATCATGTGTCATCTTCTAATAGTTCAATCTTTTAATTTTTATATATTTCTAACTTGACCATGGTGTGGATATCATTGATCTTAATTACATGTGAAAACCCCTAAGACAAGATGCATTTCCTAAGACTCTAAGTTAGGTGTAGGTGATGTGATGAATGTGGTACAAGGGAAAAGGTGTTTTCATGAGTTGACCCTCATAGTCACATAGGATGATTGAAAGGTCTTCCCCTTAGCTTTCAAGAGATAGGGATCATTATTTAATGTTTCACATGTGTGCCTTTAGAGGGAGCGCTTAGCAATGAGTTACCATTCCTTGAGCTTCTTTTTCTTAGTGCCCCTTTTCTTTTTCCTTTTGAATTTGCTTGGTCCCTTCTTTCCTCTTTTTTTATTAATTTGAGAATGAGACCTACAGAGATTGGGCTTTATAGCAAGGTGGCACGGCTCATGCATCTAATATAACTTTAGTTGCTTCAACCTTGAGCACTTTTGCTCTTTGTTTTTTTATTTAGGCCTTTTCATACATGGATTTTTTTTTTATTTTGGACCTTGCTACATGACATGATAAATCATTCATGAAAGGTGAAATGATGACCATGCATGGAGATCACAATGAAATGATCGATTGTGAAAAATGGCTAGGGAAAATGACATGAAACACCTACCTAGGTCGCTAGTAGTACAACTTGACTCATAAGGTGACACACTTATCTAGAGGTAAATTATGATCACACCATAGTACAACCTAGTAAGAGACAACACTTTAAAGTGTTATGAGCCATTATAGAATACACCAATGATCACCATGTGCCATGACCCACATCTAAATAACATCATCATCATGTGTGATAGGAGCATAAGGCGCAATCAAGTACACTCTCTATCAAATATCTGTCATCAAAAGATTATCTGAGCAAATGCTAGGAACATCTCTACCAAATTTCCATGGACAACCATAGATCTCATATGTGGAACTGGTAAGTTGATAAGGATCACAAGTGAATCAATCCTCTAGTTACCCCTACAAGTCAAGGGATAACAAGCCCTACTCCATTCTTACAAGTAGAAGAGAATGGTTATCGTACCATCCCCATCATTTGTAATGTACTTAGAGAGGATAATATGGGGTACCTAGGGAGGTACCAAAGGGGATAATGAATGTAATGTGGCCATAATATTGGAATAGGCCCACTATGTAATTAAAATAAAATGATATGCCCACTATGTAATTAAAATAAAATGATATGCCCACTATGTAATTAGAGTGAAATAATATAATAATAAGGGTTAGTAGGCATAGATCCCTGGGAATACTCATGAGAAAGTATAAATACACATGAGTATCATTGTATTGGGGATGAGTTGGATTGTATTGTCTTGTAGCAAGCATGGTTTGTGGAGTGATTCTTTCCATAAGAAGTAATTGATGGTGTTACTGTTAATGTTTAAGCCATTATTATAGTTCTTTGCATTTCATTAGATAACAATAGCATAATCCAAGATCACTGAGAAATACACAATCACAAGAGACACAACATTTATCCTGGGAAACCCTCTAGGGGAAGAAAACCAAGCAAAACTTCCTTAATATAGATAGCCAATACAATGCCAAGAGATCTCTTAAACTAATACAGAAAGTCCTCTCCTAGATATGCGCCACTCTCTCTCCTTCTTCTTTAACTGCAGATCCGAAACTTGTCTCACGAAATGAGAAAGTGAGTTGTGTGTCTAAGTGAGGCGCTAGCCTCCTTATTTATATTAGACTGGCACGTGTGAAGTGTCTCTTCATTGGCAGGGCCGACTTCTCCAACTGGGTGGTTATAACCACCTTTATTATATTCTGGGGCCTCTTAAATATCTGCTGGGGACGACTTCTTATTCTGCCTGTTATAATTATCATTTGACCAATCCGCAAAAGGGGATTTGGTCCTATTACAATAGCCGACATGATCAATCCACTATGGGGATTGATCCAATGAATAATATATCAAATAATAATAAGAATACTCTTTGCAGTTACATTATTTCAACACTCCCCCTTAACAAGAAGGGTATTCTTCAGCAGCATCATGCGAGAGAGAGAGAGGACAACATCATCAACAACATCAAGTGGGTGAGAGGACAACATCATCAATATCATCTTGGAACACTGACTGGCGTATCTATAAATCATCAGAAGTTTTCTTCATCGACAACATCGTCATTCTCAAAGGAATGCCATCATCATCTGCATCAATATGTATTAGTATAAAAACTGAT
>CBVK0100138653.1:0-13260 GCA_900067695.1 Picea abies | reverse complement strand
TACATTTGAGCACCAACTCAATGTGAGGCTACAACCTCTATTTTGCAAACTACAACTCGCTGAGAGCACCAACTCTCTGTTTTTCTCTAGCACCCACTAGAAGGAAGCACCAACTCCCTAGTTTCTCTAGCTCCAACTAGAAGGGAGAACCAATTCCCTGGTTTTTCTAGCACCAACTAGAAGGAAGCACTAAATCCCTGTGTTCAAGCCCCCACTTGAACCTCTGAGGACACCAGTATTCCGTAGAACCTCCCAACCTCCCTGGATTATGAATATGAAATACTGAAACCTATTACAGTGACATAGTGTTCAATAACAACTTACCAGTCTCATCACTGTTCTGCAAGATTTTGCTACTCAGACTTCCTCGTTGTCTTCCAGCATGCATCTGCTGCCCATTTTGTTCCTCCGCTTTTATGCTCAGTGCACCATGTCCATTAGTTTCACAGTTCTCCTTTTGTTCTTTTTAGCTACTGCACTCTGATCCTTCTTCATACATGAATCACCTTCAACAACATCCACAACAATCCTAGTGACAACAACAACCCCATATCTTCTCTGTACTGTGCATTTATATCTTTTGTGCACCTTGTGCATGCAATGCATGCAATTCCTCTGCATACTCACACCGCGCCGATATCCTCCACAACTCGAGTGCTGTGTCTGATCATCATCGTGACTCTTCAGCTTCTCTGGCCGTTTTTCCACTTGTTCAGCATCATTGTATGTTATGCTGAGATTCCTCAGCCTCTCTGGCAGTTGAGACTCTTCGTCTTCTCTGTGATAGTCGAGCTCACCTTCTCTGTTCCAGTTACAAGCTTCAATACTCATCCAACTGTCAATCACCTCCACGAGCATCTTCATCCCTCTTGAAGATTCCCAGAGACTCTTCATCTCCTTTGTCAATCACCCTGAAGTGTCTTCGAGTCCTCTGGCAGAAACCATCAGTGGTTTCTGGAAGTTACACTGTGACATGCAACAGTAGCCCTCCAATCTCCTTTAGTTTTATCTGCACTGTTGGATTAGTTTTGATTTATGCGTTTCACACTTTCCCAGTTCGGAGATTCAACAATGAGACTTCTTGAGTCTCCATGTCACGAGTTCTGAAACTCCGAAACATAGTTTTTCTGTGCTGGCTCCTTCCTTTATATGACCATGGCTATGACCAGGCGCTTATGCATAAAGCGCTTTCGCGATTTTTCATTTTGTGAATCTGGAGATGAGGCATCTCGACTCTCCAAGTCGTGATCCCCAAAACGCCGAAATGGAGCTTATCAGAGCTGACTCCTTCCCTTCTTGTGACCACTGACGGTGACCATAGGCTGTGCCAAAAAGGCGCTTCGCGATTTTATAAACTTCATCTTATCGACGATTGAAATCTCCATAGATCTGACGGTCCAAATCTTATCGCGATCTCACATCTCGCAAGTTTGGAGGTTATGTTTCTTGCCTCTCCAAGTCACGATAGGTGAAGCTCTGAGATGGAGCTAGATCAATGGTTCAGATCACACCTTGATCTGATGGCCCTGATATTTTCGCGATCTCGCACCTTGCGGTTCCTTAGATGTGGGTTCTTGTCACTCCAAGTCACGATAGGTGAGGCTCAAAAATGGAGTTGGATCAATGGTCCATATCACACTTTGATCTGATGGCTACAGTTAACTCGCGATTTTGCATATCGTTGTTCCTAAGATGGAGGTTCTCGTCACTCCAAGTCGCGATAGGCGAAGCTCCGAAATGGAGCTCAAATCAACGGTCCTCGTTCTTGGTGATCTGAAGGTCATGATCTTTTCGTGATCTTGCATCTTGATGATTCTTAGATGGAGATTCTCGTCACTCCAATTCGCGATAAGCAAGACTCTGAAATGGAGTCTTTGTGGTGCTCTGATCTTTCTCCACACGTCCTCTTGATCAATGGTCCACGATTGTTCCTGATGGACGGTCAGGATTCCTTCACAGCTTTGGAGAGTTGGATGACTCTTGGGCTTATCCACCTTGCAGCTTCACCATATCTAATGGCTATTGAGCCTTCGTAGATATCCCAGATCCTACGGCCCAGATCTTCTCGTGATTTCGCCATTTCACTATTTTTCCTCTTCGCGATTTCACCACTTCCCCATGTAATGAACGTGCAGGTCCTCCCTGATCCAACGATGTATGTACCCCACACTTAGATTGAATGCCTGAGATCTATTCTCATCTACTGCATGATACTCCTCTCTGAATTCATATCTAGCGGTCATCGGGGGTTCTGAATAAGATCCAACGTTCACTGTTGCTCCTCCTCTTCCATTATCACCGTGCTGCTGATCATGCTGATCTTTTCCATCACTTTTCTTGCCATCAATGAAAAGCTTACTCCCAACTGTAAACCTTCCAACAATCTCCCCCTTTGGAATTGATGGAAACCCTGAACGACTGTGCTAATCTATTTGGACCTCCAACTGTATCATCCGATCCAGACAACTCCTTTTCTCCCCCTTTGACATCAATGTCAAAGAAAACACGCTCCCCCTAAGCTATTGCATTAATTTTAGGAGGTATTAGATATGAAACCAATACAGAAATCCCCCTAACAGGATGGACTCTCTTAGATGTGAGACGGGATGACACCTAGCTTCTGTCTGAGATATTCAAATGGTGTCTTGGCTAGGGATTTAGTAAAGATGTCTGCAATTTATTCTGTAGTGGGAATGCAATGGACCTGAACAATCTGATTGGTGACTTTCTCTCTCAGAAAATGATATTTTATGGGAATATGCTTGGTCTTGGAGTGGAAGACAGGATTTTTAGACACACTGATGGCACTAGTGTTATCACAATGAATTGGGATCAGTGCAGTGTATTTTACCTCCAAGTCTGCAAGTGTCTAAATCATCCATAATACATAAGTGCAACAGGTAGCAGCAACAATGTGCTCTACCTCTGTGGTTGATAAAGAAATGGAACCTTGCTTTTTACTAAGCCAGGCTACTAGGGAGTCACCCAGGAAGAATGCTCCTCCACTAGTGCTTTTTCTCTCATCAATACAGTTTTCCCAATCTACATCTGAATAAGTAGTCAACTGAAGATTTTGATTTTTGGGATACCACAGACCATAAGTCATTGTTTCTTTCAAATACCTGAATATCCTTTTCACAGCTTGCAAATGACTCTGTATAGGTGCAACCTGATATCTTCCTACCATTCCTACAACATGCATTATGTCTGGGCGAGATGCCGTGATGTACAACAGGCTTCCTATCATTGATCGATATGAGCATTGATCAACATCAGGTGAATCATCATCCTTGCTTAATTTACATCCAGTTACCATAGGTGTACCCATAGGTTTAGAATCTTCCATTTGAAACCTTTTCAACATTTCTCTTAGATATTTTTCTTGAGAAATGAACATCCCTTCATGCCTCTGAGTAATTTACAGACCAAGAAAAAATGATAGTTCTCCTATCATAGACATTTCAAATTCAGATTCCATGGTAGAAGAAAACCATTGTACCAATGAATCCTTATTAAATCCAAAGATGATGTCATCTACATAGACTAGTACGATGAGCAAATTATTATCCTCTATTTTAATATACAGATTGTTGTCAGTTGTTCCTCTCTTGGACCCTTTGTCTTTGAGATACGTATCCAATTTGTGATACTAGGCTCGAGGGGCCTATTTTAAACCATATAAATCTTTCTTCAGCTTGCATACTAAGTCAGGGTTGTCAGACAGTTTGAAACCCTTTGGTTGTTCCATATAGACTTCTTCACTTAAATATCCATTTAGAAAAGCTGACTTGACATCCATTTGGTAGACTTTAAACCTTTTATGACAAGCATAGGCAAGAAACATTCCGATAGCTTCTAATATTGCTACAGGCGCAAATGTTTCACCAAAATCCAATCCTTCTATCTGAGCATATCCTTTACAGACTAACCTTGCTTTGTTCCTGATAACTTGTCCTTGCTCATTCAATTTATTCTTAAAGATCCATTTGGAGCCAATGAATTTTTTACCTTCAGGTCTTTGAACCATCTCCCACGTATTGTTTTTCTTAATATGATCAAGTTCATCATTCATTGCTTTAACCCAGTGATCATCTTTGTTGGCTTCATTGAAATTCTTGGGTTCTAGCATGGATATGAGAGCTATATGATATTGATCGGTGGTTTTGATTAGCTTTCTCCTAGTTTGTACACCTTTGTCTTTTTCTCCAATTATCTGACTTGCAAGATGATTCTTTTGAATGATTCTGGAGGAGGAATTTGTAGTTGACTGTTGATTTGAGTCTGTCTGAGTGTCTGAGTCTTCATCTGATTCAAAGTCTTCATTTTCTGATTCTTGGACCTGTTCATCTTTAGCTTTAGTTGTGTCTTCTATAGAAGACTCATTATTGTATACCTCTCTTACTGGGATTCCTTCATCAATTTTTACATCAATACAGTCAACCATTTTATGCAGCCTCTTATTATAGCATGTATATCCTTTACTATTTGTAGCATACCCTAAGAAGATACCTTCATCATCCCTATCATCATATTTTCTAAGGTTCTCATCATTATTCTTTATGTAGCATTTACTCCCAAAGACTCTGAAGTGTTTGATTGAGGCAGGTCTTCCAAACCATAATTCACAAGGTGTCTTGTCACTTTGTGGTCTGAGGTGGGCTTTGTTAAGCACATGGACTGCTATGTGTATTGCTTCTACCCAGTAGGTTTGAAAATGTTCTTCTCATTCATCATTGACTTGGCCATTTCCTACACTATTCTATTTTTCCTCTCAACAACTCCATTTTGTTGTGGAGTTCTTGGGATTGTGTATTCTCTCTTGATCCCATGTTCATTGTAGAATTCCTTGAAGTCTCTTGACATAAAATCTCCTCCCCAATCTGATCTTACTGCCTTTAACCTCTTGCCTATTTGAGTCTCTGTTAAAGCCTTAAATATTTTAAACTTCTCAAATGCTTCAGCTTTTTCTTTGAGAAAGGCAACCCAAGTAAGTCTGGAGTAATCATCGATAATCAGCATGAAGTAGTTTTCTTTCCCTGTGCCTTCCTGTCTTGATGATCCACATAAATCCATATGAACTAGTTGGAGTGGTTTCTTTGTTGAAGTAAAGCTCTTGGACTTAAACTGTGTCATGTTTTGCTTCCCTACTTGACAGGGTTTACACATTGAATCTTGTGGCTTTGATCTTCTTGGAAGATCTTTTAATGCCTCAAGGTTTTCAAATTTTATTAAGTGGTCAAAGTTTAGATGTCCAAGTCTCCTATGCCATAACCAGCTTTCATCATGTTTGCTTAGATGACATTCTTCTCTATTTTCTTTCAGCACATATACATTATTTTCTGTCATTATGCCTTTGACCACCACTTGTCCTGAGTTTACAGACTTTATCTTGCAGTCCTTGGATGTGAACAACAATTCACATCCTCTATCACACATTTTACTTACACTGAGCAGATTATGTTTCAGCCCATCCACAAGTAGAACATCTTGGGCTTTTCCTTTTCCATTTTTTCCCTGGAGCATCATTTCCAAAGGTTACATTTCCTAATTTTCTTTCACTTAGAGATAGAAACTTGCCTTTGTCTCCCGTCATGTGTTTGGAGCATCCACTATCTATATACCAAGGGTTCATTTTTCTTTGAACGGACAACACTAATCCACACTTGTCACTTTCCTTCTTCTTCCAAAACTTTACCATTTCAACAGGAGATTTCGAATCTGGTTCATATTCCCTTAAACGACAGTCAATAGATTTGTGTCCATAGTTATGACATATGTAGCATTCAATCTCATTGTTCAACAGGTCAAACTTATTGGTGCAGCGTTGTCTACTCATTGACTGTTGATTATTTCTTGACCTCTTTAGTTGCATGTCCCTGGACTTAATTTGACAATTGGCAATCAGTGAAGGTTTGTTACTTGGCTGCATCATTCTTTGTTGTGGCAAGTATTTATTCCTTTGAAATCTTAATTTCTCATGTCTAAGTCTTAAGGAACAATTTACAACTTTGTGACCAAAGTTAGCACAATAGAAACAATAGCCATAGAAGAATTCTTTGTACCTGGAAAATGGTTGTCTTCTTTGAGCAAATCGATTTCTTCTAGACTGATGACGTTGTTTAGTAGTGGGCACATTACTTCTTTGTTCTACAGATTCATATCTGGCATCTTTTACCTTACTCGACCTGGGTGGATGATTGCCTTCCTTTTTTTCTGCAGGATTGTTATTGTCATTGGTTGTACTTTTGACAAACTTGATGGGTTCTTCATTTCCTAGCTTACCACTGCTTGATCCCTCTTCATATCCCAAGCTAGTTTTCATCTTTGGATTCCTTTGCTGATTCATAATGGTGGCCAATACTTTTGAGGCTTTGATACTTGATAGATTTTGATTATACAAGGCTTGAAACTTCTCCATTTCTTTCCTCGTTTTCACTACTTCTTGTTCTAATGCTTCACATCTTGCCTTCTTTTCTGATAGTTGTTGTTTCAGAATCTCTTCAATTTTCTTTGCCTCTTCCAATTCTACTTTTAGTAGGACAAGGTCTTCATCAGGTTCTTTATTGTCTTTCTCGAACTGTATCAACAATTGTCTTTGCTTTCTGTTCTTGATTCTTAGTCTGTCAATCTCTTTCAGTGCACTAATCAGTTCTCCTTCCATGTCAACCACAACTTCTTTTTCATCACTCCCTGTGCTTTTATTATCATAATGCTCGTTGGCCATAAGTATAAAGTCATTTAGTTTATCTTCAATAGAGGAGTCATTTTCTTCATCATCTGAAGGATCATCATCATTGTTTACACATAGACTTTTCTTCTTAAAGTTTTTCTCTTTAAAGAAAGTTTTGTGTTTGTACTTCTCCTCATCATCACATGTCTGATCCTTTCCTTTGTGGGGAAATTTATTTGCAAAATGACATATCCTACCACAGTTAAAACATTTGAAAGGCACTTTACCTTTTTATTTGCCTGATCCCTTCTTCACTCTCTTCACAAATTTTTCTTCAATTTCATCGAGCTCAAAATCCTCATTCTTGTCTGCTTTAAATGATGCTTCTCTGGAGGTAGGTTTATCTTTAACTATTCTCATTTCATATGCAGTCAATGTTCCTAGCAGTTGATCAAACCCCAAGGTTTTTAGATCATTAAGTTCTTCTATAGTAGAGACCTTCGGGTTGAACCTATCTGGGAGAGATCTCAAGATTTTCTGAACTAAAGAAGGTTCATCAATTGTTTCACCAAGTGCCTTCATTGCATTTATCATTTCTTCTACTCTTAGAAAGTATTTTCCAATAGTTTCATCTTCCTTCATCTTCAACTGTTCAAACTGTATTCTGTAGGTTTGAAGCTTTGCATCCTTTACTTTCTCATTACCCTCATAGCTGCTAATGAGTTTGTCCGACATTTCTTTGGCAGTTCCTAGGTGCATAACTTTTATGAATTCTACTTCTGCAAGCCCACTCAAGATAGCATTCATAGCCTTAGCATTGAAGCTAAATTCTAGTTTGTCATCCTTATTAGCTAGCACAACTGGCTTTACATAACCAGTATCCACCACATCCTAGACATCTACACCTAACGACATTATGTAGGTTCTCATTCTAACTTTCCAGAAGGCAAAGTTTGTTCCATTGAGCAAAGGGGCCTTATTGGTTGAATTTCCTTCATGGCTCGGCATGTTTAAGCTCTAAGATCTATCCTTAGATAAAAGGGGTTGGATCTGATACCAATTGTTGAACAACTAAGAAGGGGGGAGGGGGTGAATCAGTTGTTACCATGCTTAAACAATTATGCTTCTTTTAAAATATTTACAAGGCACTCAATGATGATCAAAATAATGTAGGGAAATGAACAATGGCACATTCAACATCAGTCACATATATGAGAAACACAGAGACATATATTTCCCAAGGAAACCCATATAGGGTAAAAACCTCTTCTTCTAGCACCAACTAGAAGGAAGAACCAACTCTCTGGTTTCTCTAGCACCAACTAGAAGGAAGTACCAACTCCCTGGTTTCTCTAGCACCAATTAGAAGGAAGCACCAACTCCCTGTGTTCAAGCCCCCACTTGAACCTCTAAAGACACCAGTCCTCCCTAGCACCTCCCAACCACCCTGGATTATGAATATGAAATACTGAAACCTATTACAGTGATATAGTGTTCAATAACATCTTACCAATCTCATCATTGTTCTACAAGATTTTTCTACTTAGACTTCCTCACTCTCTTCCAGCATGCATCCGCTACCCATTCTGTTCTTTTTATTTTTATGCTCTATGCACTATGTCCATTCACCGCACAGTTCTTCTTCTGTTCCTTTCAGCTGCTGCACTCTAATCCTTCTTCATGCATGAATCACCTTCAACAACAACATCCACAGCAACTCCAACAACAACAACAACCACATCTCTTCTCTGTACTATGTATTTATAGATTTTGTGCACCTTGGGTATGAAATGCGCACAATACCTCTGCATACTCATACCGTGCCGATATCCTCGAAAACTCGAGTGCTTTGTCTGATCATCATCGTAACTCTTCAACTTCTCTGGCCGTTTTATCCACTCGTTCAACATCACTGTATGTTATGCTGAGATTCCTCAGCCTCTCTAGCAGTTGAGACTCTTCATCTTCTCTGTGACAGTCGAGCTAACCTTCTCTGTTCCAGTTACAAGCTTCAATGCTCATCCAGCTTTCAATCGCCTCCATGAGCATCTTCATCCCTCTTGAATATTCCCAAAGACTCTTCATCTCCTCTGTCAATCACTCCGAAGTGTCTTCAAGTCCTCTGGCAGACACCATCAGTGTTTCTGGCAGTTACACTATGACATGCAACAGTATCCCTTCGATCTCCTTCAGTTTCATCTGCACCGTTGGATTAGCTGTGATTTAAGCGTTTCACACTTTCGCAATTTGGAGATTCTACGATGAGGCATCTTGACTCTTCATGTTGCGAGCTCTGAAAAGGAGCTTGGTTTCTCTAGCTCCCTCCTCTATGTGACCACAAGTGGTGATCACCGGTTATAGTGATATTTCACCTTTTCAGTATTTTGGCATTCGTATGATCCTGTGTTTTGACACTTTTAGACACGATCCCCGAAATTCTGAGGTGGAGCTTATCTGCACTAGGTCCTTCCTCCATGTGACCACACGTGGTGACCACAGGCTACGCTATAAGGCGCTGCTAACTTATGGTCTTCATTGACCCTGATTGATGGTCCACAATCTCGATGAATCAACGGTCCAGATATTTTCGCGATCTTGCATCTCGCTGTTCCTTAGATGGAGGCTCTCATTACTCCAAGTTGCAATACACGAAGCTCCAAGATGGAGCTTAGATCAACGATCCAGAACTCTTGGTGATATGACAGTCCAGAGCTTATCATGAGTTCACTTCTTGCGATTCCTGTGATGGAGGTTCTCGTCACTCCAAGTCACGATACACGAAGCTCCGATATGGAGCTTAAATCAATGGTCCATGATTTCGATGAATCTACGGTTGCGATTAAATCGCGATTTCACATATCATGAGTTCAATGGTCATATTTCTTTCCTCTCCAAGTCACGAGTCGCAAAACTCCAAAATTGAGTTGACGGTCCAGATCACACCTTGATCTGATGGCTGCAATTAAATCACGATTTTGCATATCGCGATTGCAATGGTCATATTTCTTGCCTCTTCAAGTCGCGATTCGCGAAACTCTGAAATGGAATCGGGAATTGTAAAATGGGATCCAACGATCAGAAATGTTGCTTCTCCTCCCGAGCTTACTTTGTTCCGCTTACTCTGATCTTTCCATCGATGATCTGCCAACAATCCTCTGCACTATCTCTTCTGAGCTTATTCGAATCTTCTCTGCAGCATCTTCTCATAATGCCCATCTATTACATACTTTCTATACTCATGCCATCTTCATTGTTGTACTTGCCATCAATGACAAGCATTCTCTATCTATTCGCTATCTTTTAAATATTTTCCATCAAAAGTCCCATCCAATGGGTAGTTAACTTACCTTTGAAGTTCTTGAATCTGTTGTCATACAATAGGGCCCAATCTCATTGTTGAAATTTTTTCTTCTTGAGATACTTGTCATGCCATTTTGTTCTCTGTTCTTGAATGAGGGTAGTCCTTTGAAGTGCTTCCTGCCTAGTTTCATCCAAATCATTAAGCTGCAAGAGTCTTTGTTGTTGGGATTCATCCAAGTTCATGCCAACTTGTACTGCAGTCCTGAAGGTTTTGATTTGAAATTCTATGGGGAGAAGCACCTGCTTCCCATACACTAACTCATAGGGTGTATGTCCTGTTGTATTCCTCCAGGTGATTCTATAAGCCCATAAGGCTTCTAATAATCTGTCAGCACAATCCTTATGGTGAAGCTATACTGTTTTGGTAAGAATGGACTCAATAACTTTGTTGGTAGATTCTACTTGTCCATTTTCTTGTGGATGATAGGGTGTAGATTTCCTGTGTTTGATTTGGTACTTTTCTGTAATAGCTTTGACTAGATGAGAGGTAAATTGAGTTCCCTGATCAATCACAAGTTCTCGAGGTACACCAAATCTAGTAAAGATATCATTAAAAAGGAAATCTACCACTGATTGTTCACTTGCAGTCGGTAAAGATTTTGCTTCAACCCATTTAGTCACATAGTCAGTGCATACAAGTATATACTTTTTCTTTTTAGATGCAAGGTTAATGGGCCCTACAAAAGCTAATGCTCATTTCTCAAATGGTTCAATAACTACTTGGGCTTGAAGTGGCATTTGGTCTCGTGCAGTAGGCTTACCCATTCATTGACATTCATCACAATTGGATACATAGGTTTTAGCATCTCTGAAAATATGAGGCCAGTAGTAACCTAATTGGAGAACTTTGTAAGAAGTCTTTTTGTCTGCGAAGTGTCCTCCACAAGGGCCATCATGGCAGGCTTGTAAAATATCATGAATTTCATCTTCGCTTACACATCTCCTGATCACCAAATCTGGTCCTGTTTGTTAGAGGCAATCATCGTGCCACATGTAATTTGCACTTAGTTGAATTACTTTCTTTTTTTCTCTAGGAGACAATTTCTGAGGCATCTTCCCTATCACAAGATAGTTAGCGACATCTGCATACCACAGAGTGAATGTAGAAATAGAAAATAAATTTTCATCGGGAAAGGTATCTTCTACTGGTGCATTATCTCTCAGATGAATCATTCTAGATAAGAAATCAGCCACAAGATTATCTTTACCAGGTCTATCAATAATGTTGATATTAAACTCTTGTAATAATAAGAGCCATCGTGTAACTCTAGTACTTGTTACAGGTTTGTTCATTAAGAATCGAATGGCTGAATGATCAGTGTGTACAAAAGCTTGATATCCTATAATATAGTGTCTAAATTTATTGATAGCATGGACTACAACTAGCAATTCTTTTTCCGTGACTGTATAATTAACTTTAGCTGGAGACAGATTTTTACTGACGAAGTAAATAACATAGGGCATTTGATTTTCTCTTTGTCCAAGGACTGCCCCAAGGGCTGTTTCTGAGGCATCGGTACAGATATGAAAAGGAAGGGACCAGTTTGGTCCTCTTAATACAGGGGTAGTTGACAGTTTCCGTTTTAGAATTTCAAAAGATATTTGGCATTCATCATCCCACTTAAATTCATCTTCTTTAGATAAAAATTTGAATAAAGGGGTAGCTAGGCTTGTGAAATTTGGAATGAATCTTCTATAGTAGCCAGCATGTCCTAAAAGTCTACGGACTTCCTTTTGTGAGGAAGGTATTTTGATTTGTGTGATGATATAAATCTTTGCCGGATCAACTCTCATGCCAAAACGGGAAATCTGATGTCCCAAAACAATACCTTCAGTGAGCATCATTTTTTATCTTTCATTACTTAAGGAAATATTAGTTTCCTTACACCTAATCAAGACTTTTTCTAAACTGGTCAATGCTTCCTGGAAGTCTTGTCCATGGACTGTAAAGTCATCCATGTAGACTTCCACACAATCATTGGTCAAGTTAGAGAAAATGGCTAGGAAAACTCTTTGAAAAGTGGTTGGGGCATTGCAAAGTCCGAAAGGGAGCACCCTATAAGCATATGTGCCCCAAGGGCAGGTGAAAGTGGTATTTTCCTGGTCTTCGGGTGCTATTTGTATCTGGTTGTAACCACTAAACCCATCCAAGAATGAAAAATACTTCTTTTCGGATAGGGTATCCAACACCTGATCAATAAATGGTAAGGGAAAGTAATCCCTATGGGTGGATTTTTTTAACTCTCGGAAGTCTACACATATCCTCCACTTACCATTTTTCTTGGGAACTATGACAAGTGGAGATACCCATTGACTATCTGAAATGGGGTATATGAGTTTGGCTCGAAGGAGTTTTTGCAATTCCTCTTTTACAATATCTTTAAGGGATAGATTCATCCTTCGCTGAGGCTATCTGACTAGTTTGATTTTGTCATTAGTGTAGATATGATGTGTGCATGTGTCAGGGTGAATGCCTTTCATGTTTGCATAATCCCATGCAAAGGCATCAAATTGTCTTTGGATCATTTCAATCACTTGTGTCTTTTGTTCTGGTTCCAAACTAGAGTTGATATACCAAGGTTTTCCTGGACTAATCTCAACAAATTCAGTAGTTTCTTCCTTGTCTAAGGAGGCTGGTGATAAAGTATATAATTGAGTGATATCAGGGTGCCAAGTTTGTTGAAATTCGGAACTAAAAATATGTGACAATTCTACAAAAGACCTTGGGTATTCAATGCAATTTGTGTCAGCCAAAAATAAGCTTAAGACTTGTTCATTTGATTGTTCTTGTATTCCTCTTACTTGTTCAAGTGTTAACAGAGGTCTTATGCAATCTTCCTCTCCATAAGGGTTTTCTAACCAAATAGGTATTTTCTGTGTCGATTGGGTAGGAGGGAAGAGAACAAGTTTTTGGCTATGTGTGCCATTGGATATAGTCATCTCACCAAACCGAAAACTGATAAAGGCATCTGCTGTGGCCAGCCAAGGGCAGCCAAGAACCACAGGGTGTCCTGGTTTGGAGGATGATTTAGAATAGATGACTAAAAAGTCTACTGGATATTCCCAAGAAGCTAGAGTGATTGTGACATCATCTAGACTTCCTGTAAGGCTAATGACTGACTTATCTGCCAACTCGATCATGGTTTGGGTTGGTCTTCATTGGTTGATTTGGATCTTTTTCATAGTGTCAAAAGGCATTACATTAATAGCTGCACCCAAATCAATGAGTG